>CAHIKZ030004911.1:2322500-2350000 GCA_903632075.3 Acanthosepion pharaonis
CTAAGACACCTGTCTGGGGAAAAAATGCGCATTAAAAAATTTGGCAGTTAATGGGTGAAGAAGACCGAAGATAACGATTAATATTGCATTTACATTTTTGAAGATCAAAGTTGACTGGAAAGCAAGAAGTTGAAATAGAGTTTCAAACGCGATGATTGTGAGAGAAAAAAAACTTTTAGCATAGAACAAACTATTATATCAACCCATTTCAACCGTAAAATGATGAGTTTTTTCTACCAATAGCACCGGGTTTAATTTAATACAGACTTGATACCATAAAGGAAAAAATCATCAGAAAAATTACCATTGAAAAAGATATGGGGGTTCTCCGGGGCTCTATCCTCTACCCTACGTTGATTCCCATCTCCCACAACAGTCTTCTTGGTGAAATCAGTTACCAAATAGGTCACAACTATTTACTCATCTCTTTATAGTACGTCGGATAAGTCCGACAGGGTAAAACTAGTAGTTGTTCTCGGAAATAACCTCCAATCAGTTGTTAACTGAGGCAAGGAATGGCTTGTAATTATTAACACCTTCAAAGAGAAACTGCTGTCTTTTAAGCAATACAGAGAACTGTTTTGCCTTCCATCAACACGGCTGATGTTATCCTGCAGAAGAGCAAATCATTGCGCTTCCTTGTGCTTACGTTTTCCACTGATATGAAGTAAAGTTTTGAATCAATTGGTAGGCTTAGTCCTAGAGATTTTGGTCCACTCTGTCGTGGCTGACAATCAGAATTGATCTTGCGACTATAACTGTTCTTGGAATCCTGCTATATAGTTCTAGATTCCCGACAAATCCAAAATCGGGTCTGTAATGGTGTTGGTCTTGAACTGGCATCAGTTACTTTCCTACAGACGTGACATAACTTATTTCTGTCTTTCCAGAAATATTTTCATGTTAATTATTCTGAGATCTCCTCCTTGTTACCTCAGCATCATGAACTTAAGAGTACTACTAGATTGGTTATTAGGTCTCATTGTTTTACTGTTGAATTATCTCGATATAACCGTAAAGTTTCTTGCTTTCCTGCTACCTGCAATCTGCAAACATTTAGATGCATCGTCAGTGTCTTGATTATGTATTCTTGAAATCTGATCTTTTATTGTCCGTTCTCTTCACTAAAGACTTCCCATTCTCTTTCACTCCCAGTAATTCCTTAAGTGTTAATGACATTATAGTGTTGCTGGGGGTGAAATGATTAAGAAAAAAAAAATTGTCCAGTATCGTAGCAAATTGAAAATATTAATATGGATGCTAGTCATGATCTTAAATAGCTACATCAGAGCTACAATTTAATGTGGGTGTCAGACATGGCATCCGATATCAAGGTATTCAACTGTTTTCTACGTAAATCCTAGAAGATAGTCGATCCTTCATAACACACATGCTAGAAAATTACCAATGAAGAGTTTTAATAAATAACAGATATGCAAATTAATTAATGAGTTCCATCTGCAGCAAGAGCAAGAATGCATATCAAATGTAACTTGAGGATAAAATAATGATAAAATCAAGCTGTTGATTTTACACGCTACCAAAAACAAAAGGTTTGCAAGGAAATCACAACTAGCCCTTTGGGTCCCCATTGTTCCTGCACAATTTTAACCCTTCTGTCTGAGCTTCTCAGTCAAAATTTGCAAAGAATTGATATGTAATGTTTCACAGTAGATATAAAAATAGTTACAAGTGTTTAACCACCATCCTACCGGTAGCTGAGCAATAAGTCATTTTTCTCTACCACTGTTCAACCGGTGGCTGAGCATTACGTCATTTTCTCTACCACTGTTCAAACGGTGGCTGGGCATTACGTCATTTTCTCTACCACTGTTCAACCGGTGGTGAGCATTACGTCGTTTTTTTCTCTAGCATTCAAACGGTCATTTTCTCTACCACTGTTCAAACGGTGGCTGGGCATTACGTCATTTTTCCTGTTCTACCCCAATGTTCAACCGGTGGCTGGGAGCATTTTTCTCTACCATTACGTCATTTTTTCCTGTTCTACCACATTTGTTCCACTGTCAACCGGTGGCTGGGCAGTCATTTAACTCTACCACTGTTACGTCATTTTCTCTACCACTGTTCAGCTGGTGGCTGAGCATTACGTAATTTTTCTCTACCACTGTTCAGCCGGTGGCTGAGCATTGTGTCGGTAAAGTGGTGGCCAGGGCTCAAAGAGAATACTAGAACATTCTGTGTGCTTTAATAGTCTAATTTCCTGAAATATATATAAATAAACAGAATGTATCCGTCTATATTTCCGAGATGGGATATTTTAACTATTTTCACTATTTATTTATACGGAGAGGAGGATAACCGCTCTCTGTAGAATGAAGTTGAAACAGTAGACAGATTACATGATAGGAAAATAGGAAATCAGGGCATATACTATCCTACAAAAATCTCCTAAAGCGACGAAGTATAGTCATGAATACAATATGAGAATCTCTTATACAGAGAGCAAAAAATGTAAAAAACAATAAAAAAGTCCTAAAAAGTCACGCACTGAGGTCCCCAAGCACACAGTGGATAAAAACGTTGTTTGAGCGATATAAAATTGACTTGAGTTCAATACCTGACCACGGCAGTAGGAACAAAAACTTGGAGAGTTGAGTAATTAAAGGGTTGTAACTGAAACTGAGATATCTAAAAAACAAAATTACACGTGAAATTGGAACAATCTACCCTAAGTAAGGGATTCGATTCGAAGTTCCAACGAATATTACCTGAAGAAGGCCAGGCCAACGGCCGAAACGTCGTGAATATACCAGTAAGTATGTAGAACACAATCCAAACGCTGTCATAGTAGATAAAGAATGTATATATTTCAATCAACAGTGACACTTACGGTTCGGCCAATAAATGCTCAATGTTTCCTGTATGGATATTGGTAATTTCACTATAAGCACTATCATTAACTCTTTGAGTACTGGCCGCCGTTTTACCGATGGTAGAGAAGAATGACATAACCGGTACTGGCCGGTAAAAAACAGCCAGCAAGAGTTAATAATGAATGAACTGTAAGTTAACCGGTGATTGAAATATATACATTCTTTATCTACTATGAAAGCGTTTGAACAGTTGGTAAACATTTCTATTTTTATATCTATCGCGAAACATTACATACCAATTATTTGCGAATTTTGACTCAAGAGCTAAGGCAGAATGGGTTAAAACATTTTCAGGAACGCAGGACTCAAAAGGTTAAAGAGTACGGTGTTTTGCGTACAGTAATGACTTAGTGGGAATTCATATTATAAGACTATATGATAGAATTTTCCCAAATCGTGACATATGCTATTTTTTAAAAAGTCAAATTTATTTGTATTCTTACATTCTCCGTTTTTTTTTAATCCTTTTCTGTATAAACAAGTCGTTGTCTTTTTCACACTCCCCATATATACAGGGTGCAATCGATAAAAATGAAAATAATACTGATACCTCATTTTAACAAATATATTTACCAAAATTACACAAACATGTCTTGAAATACTAAAGAGTAAATTTATTCAATAAAATCGTCATTGGCTTCAACCACGGCTTCCAGAAAACTTCAGAATCTCCTGCAACTTTTCTTGACGGTCTCCTTATTTAAATTGGTGAATGCTGCTATAATCCTTGCCTTCAGTTTATTTTAGGTCTCACAAAGGAGTTTTATTGGTCTCTTGCTCAACTGTGCCCCACACATAATCAAGAGGGTTGCAGGCTGGGGAGTTAGGTGGCCAGATGTAAATTCTCTGACAGCCCTGACTGGGTCCTCCTGCTTGTGTGGCATGGCGCAGAGTTCTGTTGCTAGACATAGGGTCTTCCACCAGCTGCCCTATTGACCCAGGCTAGCACTACTTCCTGAAGGCACGATTTAGTTCTCCGTGTTGAATATGAGACTCTTACTAACAAAGTTGAGAGTTCTTTTCTTACCAGAACGATCAGAGTGAATATTCCGTACCGTCGTAACAACCATTAGACTCATCCTATATTTTCCGAATCCTCTGCACTTTCCTCAGATTGACACTCAGACACTCAGAAATGTTCGTACTGGATCTTCCGGTGCGAATGCCAAGCAGTACAAAATGCCGTTTCCAAATTTCTGGCGGAGTAAATTGCGTCATGGTGATCTTTTTTTCTCACAGACGGTGCCCAACTGACCCTACTATACTGTGTAGTCGACAAAATCAGAAACAAACAACGCGCATGCGCGAAATTCAAAATATAATATGTCGACAATTTACGCATCGTACCCTGTTTATATATTTCATTTTCTATTTGCTTTATCTTTTCAGGATGTCATGGCTCTCCACAGCTTCCTGTGAGTTGCCGTCAGCAAATATTTGCTCTTTCACAACCTCTTTCTCTTTGTGGCATTTGTTGTGTTGCTCCATACATTTGCCGAAACTTGTCAAGTAGCTTTGGCGTTGCTCTCATCCACTTTTCTACGATTTATTCTGTGAGTCTTAGATTCTCCAAGCATTCGTCCCCCATTACGTAATATACAAAATCAAACAGAAAAGTATGCTTGCGCCATGTAAAAGTTAAGCAAAGTCGAGGTTGGTCAGTATCTAGATGGGTGACAGTTCAGAAATAGCAGTTTAAGCTTGGGGCATAATATTCAGTTACGTGCAAATAACCTTGGGGAAGTAAGGAATTCCCTTCTCCTCCCTGCTATGGGTTAATCATCTGACTTGTATCCGAAAATCCTTATTATCTCCAAAACATTCATACGATCCATAAATGTTGATCAGCTGTAAAAAAAAAAACTTCAAAGGTCTCTTCGCTATATAGTTGAGTTGGCTACATTTATCCATGAGTTTTGTGCTGACAGTCTCTTTTCTCACACTTCTCACTTGTGGAAATTTCCTTCCGGTTCCATCATTTCCAGCCAACTTTGATCGTCAAATATTTAAAGGTAATGTCAATCTCTATTTACTGTCTTCCTGATTCCTCTTTTGTTTTAACTTTTTAGTAATGTTTCTATTTCCTAATACTTTCGCACTCAGTAACGCCTTGTTTCTGTATAGCTTTACTACCTTGCTTTGACTGAACTTACTTTAAACAAATGAGTCATGAAAACGACCCAAATGTAGTTTACATCTAACCGTCAATAATAAAATGCCATTTATTGAACAAACATAATTATTTTATTTTAATAACGTCTTTACTGTCGTTAATTGACTTATAGCGGACTATTCGACGGTAATAATTCCTTTAAAATATATTTAGTCAGTACCAAGTATATCCTGTCTTCATGAAGAACAATAATATTAATTGTTTATATAAAAAGCGATAGAGATGTAATTTTAAATTACCTAACGAATTTTGTCGATAAATACTGTCAGCTGTCGGATAAAAATGAAAACAAATCTCCTATTTGATAAGTGAGTAAGGCTAATTTAGTTGTCAATATCACATACAAAGAAATAGCAATAAAATGGGTCCTATCGATTAGATTCTGGGCACAAATGAAGGAATTCATTGCTTTCGGAGAAACTTAATTGCACCTGTTCAACGTAATGACTTTATTGTAGCCTATCGAATAACCTGAATTTCGTATAGATAAAAAATATAACAATCGTTCTCATTTCAATATCATATATATATATATATATATATATATATATATATATATATATGATATTGAAATAAGGATGACTGTTATATATATATATATATATATATATATATATATATATATATGATATTGAAATAAGGATGACTGTTATATATATATATATATATATATATATATATATGATATTGAAATAAGGATGACTGTTATATATATATATATATATATATATATATATATATGATATTGAAATAAGGATGACTATTATATATATATATATATATATATATATATATATATATATATATATGATATTGAAATAAGGATGATTATATATATATATATATATATATATATATATATATATATATATGATATTGAAATAAGGATGACTTTATATATATATATATATATATATATATATATATATATATATGATATTGAAATAAGGATGACTGTTATATATATATATTTATATATATATATATATATATATATATATATATATATATATATATATATGATATTGAAATAAGGATGACTGTTATATATATATATATATATATATATATATATATATATATATATATATATATATTATTGAAATAAGGATGACTATTTATATATATATGTATATATATATATATATATATATATATATATGATATTGAAATAAGGATGACTATATATATATATATATATATATATATATATATATATATATATATATATATATATTGAAATAAGGATGACTGTTATATATATATATATATATATATATATATATATATATATATATATATATATATATATATGATATTGAAATAAGGATGACTGTTATATATATATGTATATATATATATATATATATATATATATATATATATGATATTGAAATAAGGATGACTGTTATATTATATATATATATATATATATATATATATATATATATATATATATATGATATTGAAATAAGGATGACTGTTATATATATATATATATATATATATTTCTTTATCGGTAATATTGATTTGCATCGTCGAATATAGGTAATTTTTTCTGTTAATTGAAGTTAAAAGAGAAGTTGTATGCCTTATAATTTTAACTGCACATTCTGCCATTTATATTTTTATCTCACTAACGCAGGTTGTTTGCTGATTCAGTGAAAGAACATTTCTTGTCTCTGCGATGAATATTTACGTCGTTGATTAGTTTAATGCAGTATTGCTACTGCAACTGATATTGAGATTACTCTTTACTATTGCCCAACTAATACCCCCCCAACGCCAGTCAAGATAGATGTTTGCTCATTGGCGTTGTCCTAAGGCCATGCATGGAGGGAACAAAGGTTGCATATTATCAATATGGCGGGTCTTCTTTGATGTTCAGCGAAATATGGTATACCATCTATAATTTAAAATGGCTTACATCGAATGAAACGGATTGGTGCTGAACAAACACAAAAAAACAAGTGCACCAAATAACAGGAACCACATCACTTGAGGGCTTTCATCATTGAAACTTTTAACTAATTCGTTTTTACGGCTTATCAACCTATGAAGGTTATCTAAAGCCAGAAAATATTTTTTAGACTGTAAGAATTGGGGAGGGGGGCATAATGATTGTTTAGTGAAACAGTTCTTACTAATTAATCCATTGCTGGGGAAAGCAGAGGTGGATTCATCCCAAAGAGTATTTGCGCGTAAGTGTATATAACAAATCCAAAGGGAATTGCAAATCACTTCTCCGATTAACAAGTCCAAGCCATTATCCTGTACACCACCTGCACATCCAAGCTTACACCACCTAGTATTGCCAAGCGATCACTTATCGACTTTGCTTGAGATCGGAACCAGTGTCTCAATGTTATGTGTACATAAGCCGACTTTTAACGACAGCAACAACTAAAATAGATAGTACGTATAACTTGAAATATCACATAATCAACATTATTTCCACGCCACTTCGAACAAAAGGTTAGGAAGGAAACCCCAATCAATAGTGAAAATAGGGATAACATTTAGTGGACTTGAGAAACCTATTTTTCTTAAAAAAGAAAATGGGGTTAATAGTAATAGTTATAAATTTCAACTTAGAGTAACACTGTCTGGCGCTGTCAGTGGATGCCGAATATTTCTTTATAAGGAAAGGTCTAATATTAAACATATCGAAACCGTTCTAATATTTATTCATGCATTTCTTCGAGGACCTTTTTTGAAATTTTGAGGCGAAACGGGAAGTATTCAATGCCCGTGGAATAAAATCAGGATAATAGATGTCGAAAAACGTCGGGTGATCATTGAAAATATAAAGATCTTATAAACCTATCAGTAGATTTTACATAGAGATGAACCTCATCTGAGCTTCTCTGATGAAAAGATGACATTCAAAAAATTCCATCGCCTAAAAATAGACATTAGGCTTATGCCACCAGACCTACAACATTTTTGTTCTCGAGTGACTCATGGCGTAATAGATGAAAAGCTTGTGTTGAATCGTTGGGTCGAGTGAAACTGAAAAGTCATAATCTCGACACTAGTGAGAGAAATGAAGAACTTACTCAGAGAATTAACTCATGCGAGATATCTCTTAATGATAAGACGTAAACAACCTACTTGATTCTATTAAGTTTGGTTAAAAGTCCCGCGCCGATTATCGAATAAGATGAAAGGCGTCTAATGAAGGCCGAAAGTTACAATGACCAAATTGAAAAACATATATAAATATAACGTCAAAACTTTCTTTCATCTCATTTCTCTGGCTTATATATACCAAGTATTAATGAGATGAAATAGTTTTAAGTTATCTAAATTTCTTAAATGGAGCATTGTTAATTATTATTAATTTTTGACTTGGATTTCTTTCCTCTTATTTCTCTTGCTTATTTACGCCAAGTAGTTATAAGATGTAATAGTCTTAAGTTGTCTGAATTGTTTAGTTGAAGGATTGCCAACTATTATTAAATTTTGCCTCGTATTACATTCATCTTATTTCTCTTGTTTATTTACACCAAGTAGTAAATAAGGTATAACAGTCTTAAAATATCTGACTTTGTTAAATGAAGAATTATAATCTCTAGATTAGTGAGAGACCCAAAGAACTTACTTAGAGAATTAAATCATACGAGATGTCTCTTAGTGATGAGACGTGGACAATCAGCTCGATTCTAATAGGTTATGTTAAAGGTTTCGCTCAGATTACCCAATAGGACGAGAAACGTCTAATGAAGGCTGAAAGTTGCAATGGCCAAATTGAAAAGCATATATAAATAAATCCAAAACATAAATGTTGCGTAAATCAAAATTAACAGGCGTTTCAAAATGAGAGTTCTGGTGAATATCATTGCGGGTCCAATATCAAGGAGCTGGGACCATATTTACTTATCGAAACTGTTTTCAGATATTGAGTTGGAATAGTGAGACCGGAAGTTTTACAAAACAAAGTGAGAAAGTACTCTGCTTGCCCAGAATTTTTTTCTTTTCTCTTCCAATGTGTTACTGAAATGAAACGAACTAGTTGCTCTACGTATTAGCTTTTCCAGGTTCCATTAATTCATAAGTAATCCACGTTGAATGCTACCGGACACAGAAAAAAAACTCTTTTTTTAACAGACCCCGATTACGTTTATATATTTCTGCTAGAACTAGATATGTATTTCTTGTAATAAAACCAATTTACATTGACTGTGATTGTTTTTCCAAAACACATGTCCTTCAGCTCTATGCATAGTTCATTTCCATAATTCCATCGTCCGAATTGTTTTTCTCAGTCTTGTTAATGAGGTACTATATTTTATTGTCGAAGAAATAACGTACTGAAAATAATACAAATACATTTCTAGCATTTCTCTACGATTGCACCAATGAGAGTGCTATGAAAATACATATGGTAGTAATAGTGATTTTCCATGCGTAGCTTACATGTGGCAAAAGGCCGAAAGTATGGGACACCCAGTGAGGATCCAACTCACTACTCAATCGTAATTGTTCTAGCGAGACAAGCTAACTATTACAGCGAGATGTCCACGTATGGTGGTAATATGATGTAATATGTTAAATTTCTTGTAAGTTATCTTTCTTAGATGAAGCATTTTCAGTTATTGTTAACTTTTGATTCATAATTCTTTCATCGTGTTTCTTTTATTTATTTACACTAAGTAAGAATTAATACTCTTAAGTTGTTGGAAATTCTTAGATAAATTATTGTCAGATATTAATTTTTACTAGTATTTCTTTCATTTTACTTCTCTAGCTTATTTACACTAATTAGGAATTATATTTAATAGTCTTACGTTGTCTGAATTTTTTAGATAAAGTATTGTCCATTACAAATTTTTGACAAGCATTTCTTATTTCTCTTGCTTATTTACACCAATTAGAAATAAGATATAGTATTAGTTTGTCTGAATTTCTTAGCTGAAGTCTTATCAATTATTATTCATTTTCTATTAGCATTTCTTTCATTTTATTTCTCTCGCTTATTTGCTAAGTATTAATAAGATATAATAGTCTTAAGTTGTCTGAATTTCTCAAATGAACCATTGTCAAATATTATTAATTTTTGACTCGTATTTCTTTCATCTTGTTTCTTTTGGTTATTTGCAGCAAGTCACAAGAAGATATAATAATCTTAAGTTGTCTGAATTTCAAATATATAAAAGAACTAATCATACAACACATCATAGTATTTGTTGCATTCCCGTTATTGTATGCTTAAATATTTTTGTTCGACGAAGCAGAAGTTATTTGATGAAAGTTTGTATATCTTGATGGAAAAGAAGTGACAATACTGATGCGCGTTTATGCCGTTGATTCTCTGCTCAAAATATAAATTTTTTATTCATGTTGTTTATTAATTGGTACTGTATGTAAAACAAACAGATCCATGTATTAAGAGAGGGGCAGTATGATGGGGAAATATTTGAAAATAAATCATAACAAGTAGCAGAAACCTTAAAAAATGGATCACAGCGTGGAACGACTAGATTCAATTGTTTTGGCGCCAAGCATTTTGACTCCAGAAATTTGGAGGCTGAGTATTTTTGCGGTAGAAAATGACATGTTTCTAGTCGTTTCTGTTTATCCAAAATTAAAACCATTCATCGCTTAAAAAAGATAATTTAACGTTTTGCGCGTATAGATATAAAGTTCCTTTAGGCAGTAAACAAGGAGTAAACAAAACTGAGACGAAAAACAAACTCAGATATCACTTGTAAAGAACCGTAATATGAACTACGCTAAGCCGTATGACTCTGTGTAGTGTTATGGCTAACAAGTTGATCTGGAAGATCATTACATCTACAGAGGAATGGGTTCGATTTCACAAGATGTCTCATGCTTTTCTTCACTAAGAAAAATGTTATCACCAAATTAGTTTAAGCTGTGTTCACAATTTATCAAATATTTATTTGAAATTTTCTAATATCGCGCTGTAGGGACGATTCCAGCGTTTGGGAGTTCCTGAGACCCACGCAAGGAATGAAAACCTTGTATGTAATTATATATGTAAAGAAATATAGTGAAATTGTGTAGACGGAACTGTTTCGAATGAAGTGTTTTAGCGAACTAGCCTGGTTCAAACAGGTTGTCAAGCCGCATTATGCACATGCGCTCTCCCAGAGACTGTAACTAAGGTCCGCTTAGCATAGATGCTTTACAAACCACAGCTGGACTGCGTAGGTGTTGAACGAAGATACATTGGCCTGGGAAGACGTCTGCAACGTGGGTCAACTGCCCGCCTCCAAATATAAAAGTTAATAGAAGAGAGTTCGAATCTCATTAGCTGCCTAATACTCCTTGGCGATGTGCCAAGTTTAATTTGCTCTTTGTACCATAGCATTGTCTCTTCAGCACGGCGTAGTGCATAATAAGCTGTTATGTGAGTTCATTATGACTATTGAATAGTGATTTTTATTCTAAGTGCACCAAACACATTTCCCTATTTCAAAACTATGATAACAATGTAAATACATTACGCATCTCGTGGTTGAATGATGGACGACATCCTGATATTGCAGACATATGGGTGCCCATAGGAGCTAACTTGACGCCTAAGCTAATGCTATAATTCTTAGCAAACTGGGTGGTCTAAGCGCACAACTTGTGAATGATGAAACGTTTTACTTACAAGATATATTAGAATTATTTACAAAAAATAAAAATGCTTTATGTTTTTCACATATTGATCATTTCATACCTTTCTTATATATATATATATATATATATATATATATATATATATATATATATATATATATATATATAATATATAAAGATAGATAGATAGATAATATTATTTGTAATATACACATACATATGCAAAATATATAAATATATATACATAGATGCATACACATACATATATATTGTAGAACTCAATATCCAGGACAGAGTAAGGATATATTAAATAGGAGTTTTAGAGAGGTGAGTTGAAAGCTGTTTGAGTGGGAGAAATATGAATGTTGTCGAATGTCTAATACATTAAAGATGTAACCGGAAATTATTTTGATTCCAATGGAATAAATTATGACCATGGAATATGAATGTTTCAACCTTTTTATTATATATATATATATATATATATATATATATATATATATATATATATATATATATAGAGAGAGAGAGAGAGAGAGAGAGAGAGAGATCCCTCGATTAGTGCGGCTAATATGTACATTGGTAACTATCAAAAACAATTTTCAATTACTACGGTTAAACTGAAGATTTTTTTTTTTTTACCACAGTAATCAACTATTATGTATGCACTAATCGAATTTTGGTAGCTAAAAATTCCAGTGTTCTAATCGAAAACGCATTAATCGAATGCTCATTAATCAAGGTATATATATATAGAGAGAGAGAGGAGGCGCGATGGAGTAATCGATAAAGACTTGGTTTGAGGAATCGGCGAGCCGAGTTCAAATTCCAGTCGAATCGATTACATTTACTTACGTGCTAATACCCTTGGGAAAGGTATGAATCCTCTTTCTTCTCCCTCCAGCTATGTGTAGATAGCAGGACAGACTGAGTTCTATAGCCTAGGATGGTAACTGATCTAGGAGGACAACTCTTAATTCAAAAATTGAGGAGGGTCGTTTGGAGACCCTGTGTGCACCAGGTCCCTATATTCGGCCCTTCAGAAAGTGTGGATTGTCCTACACGAAACATTCACCACTATAATCAACTCGCATGTGCTGTCGGTTTCCTAGGAACTGATCTGCTTAACCCTTATACGTCGAATTCGACCGGAGAGTCGAATATATATATATATATATATATATATATATATATATATATATATATTGACAATGCAATATCTAAGTAAGGCACACCACTTAAGATTGCTACTTATTAATACGTGTTCTAAATAAGCAAGAGTAATAAGATGAAAGATATTCCTGTCGGAAATTAATAATAATTGACAATGTTTCATTTAAGAAACTCCGACAACTTAAGAATATTACATGCTAGTACTACTTGGTGTAAATAAGCAAAAATAATACTATACTAAAATTAATATTTCACAATGCTTTATCTGAGTAACTTAGACAACTTAAGACTATTGCATTTTATTACTACTTAGTGTAAATGAGCAAGAGAAATAAATTGAAAGTAATTAGAGCCGGAAATTAATAATAATTGACAATGTTATATCTAAAGCAACTCCGACAATTTAAGATGATTTCATCTTATTATACAGTCAGTTATGACCCATGCGTGATACACTCTTAGACGATCATGTATCTTTCGATACATGTCTGAGAGGCAGATTTTATCCCGCAGTAGGTTGCCATTTTCCTGCAGTAGACCAGTTGCCTATAGAATCTGGGAGTTTCCTGCTATTTACCCCTAGTTGGGAGTGGGAGAGTAGGTGAGGATTCATACCTTTCCTAAAATTTTATGAAAGCACTACAGAATTAATAATGACTAACACGGTTTCTTCTACGTAATTCACTTAATATTAATATTTTTCTTCTATGTGTCGTGTCCTTTCAGAACAAAGCGTTCATGGCTCTCCACTATTTTCTGTTGCTCTTAATAACTTTTTACTTTTTGCAATAACTCCTAAACTCTGCCCCGCTATCCATTCACTCAAGGCTGTAGTCGACCGTGGCGCTGGTGAGTGTGTGAAAGAACACACGTGCGTTAAAATTTCCTACTAACCGGTCCAACTACACGGGAAAGTTGGACTTTAATGAAGTCCAAAGAAAACAAACAAGATCGATAAATATATGTAAAAAAATATATGTATTAATAACAAGTAAAGTTACAAGTTCATGGACAGTTACATGGATAGTGTGTGTGTGGTGAATATTATGTGTGTGTGTGTGTGTGTTGTGGTGAGTGTTCGTACGTACAGTATTGTTCTTAGCGTGTTCCTTGAATTTGGGAAACGCTGTATCTGTGAGAGCCCACATCAGCAAGGTGGTATAAGGCTGAAAGCCTGAGGAAAAAAGGGATCGAGGCGAAGGGTCATCCAGTATTTATAGCCAGGGGAGAGAGACCTCTGCTGAAGGATTAAGGAACTAAAGGAGGAGCTAACTCCGACAAGGTTACAAGATAGTTTGTGAGTTGTTTTCTTTTACCTTCAATCTGTCCCATGAGTGTCACATTTTCAAAGCTTTCTTTCTTCATTATGTGCTGCAGAGATTTCAGCTGTCTCTTCCTGATGTTAAGTAAAGTGTTATTTTGTTGCCATCTATAAAGTTTTGTCGTTGCTCACATGTTATCTGCATGGTAGACTCGGCATTCTTCTGTCGGGCGACATTTCTGTTGCATCAAATTTAATTTTCATGACAACTGCCCTGACGAGATACTTTCTTACTTGTACCCCAACTGCATGAATTTAAGCGTTCTACTAGGTTGGCATCTTGGCCCCCACCCTTCCACTATCGAAGTAGTTAACTGTAACCACCTCTTCTACTCAAACAGCTTCTTCTCTCGCACTTCCCGACAGTGAACCGCCCTTCCTCTTAGTTGTTTCTCTGATAGCTATAATCTTCAAATATTCAAATGCAATGTCACTCGGCATGATGCCTTGATCTTGACCTTCGTCCTTCCCTTTATCCTTTCCTTAAACAACCGTCTTTACTCCTACTCTCGCTCTTTTTAACCCTTTGCTAGCAAGTTTCCCTGCCGACTTGCTTGGGGTGAAATGCTAAAAAATATATATGCGACGAGAGCGTTCAGTATTCGCTGCCAAAGAGGAGGACTGATGATACTTCACTGTTTCGCACTCATCCCTTTGTTACTAACATTATTTTTTTTCTGTTTCTTAATACTTTGCTTCTGGAAGGCATCTTTTGCTATGGCAATGCACGTCCGTATCTTCCGCATCGCATTTTCCGTCCTTTGATAATAAACTCCCCAGATATCTAAATTCTAGCACCTGTTTGATTTCGGCAGCGAAACTCGTGTAAATTAAATGAAGAAAACATTGTAGATTTATAAATTAGTGTCGCGGACTTTGTTTTTGGTTTTCTTTTTGCCCTCTGTATTTCTTGTGTTGCTGTTTTATGCCTTCTTTGCCATTAAGTCTGCTTCTTATAGCAGCCTTGGTCGTTAATGAGCAAAGGTCTTTATTTCTGGTCGTGGTTGTTCTAAAATTACCTTAAATCAATCGAATACACCTTCTGCACTGATTCACCCTTTTCAAACAAGAAAGTAAGTGGTTTAAATTTCAAAACTGTCGAGATGAATGATCAAGACTAATGCTCGGAAGTGCACTCTCTCTCAATATATATATATATATATATATATATTATATTTAATTAATTCATTGAGTCTGATAGAAACCTCAACAGGAATAGAGGAAGCACTGGACGGCCGTTTCGTCCTATAATTGGGACTCATCAGCAATGCGCATCAACCACCGAGTATCGAAACCCTGACAGTTGGGTTGTCAAGCGAACAACATACCAACTGTACCAAATGGGCCTCGGTAACGAAGAGATTCCAAATCAGACTCAACTTAGCGCCGCTCGCTCACATATTCCGTGGCGGAACTCTACTGAGTTCTCTGTAACCATAGGACTGTGCCCCCGGGAGCCACGACTACTCTCACCAAGCCGCGCCAACTGGAGCATTAGAAGCCGGTTCAAGCCATGATAAACACAGATAGTAATTGGTGGTGGATGCGCACTGCTGATGAGTCCCAATTATAAAACGAAACGGCCGCCCAGTGCTTCCTCTATTCCTGTTGAGGTTTCTATCAGACTCAATGAATTAATTAAATATAATTATCAAATCCTCCTACTAATTACTATATATATATATATATATATATATATATATATATATATATATATATATATATAATGAAATGGACAAAGTCCGACAATTATTTTAAGACAGTTTTATGTTTATACATTGTTTTTATAGATACAAATATTTAAGTAGATGCGCTGTTTATAATAAACAGTATTAAACAACATTTACCGGCCTGAATGTCCGAGAAATTTTCACACAAAATATTCGTCCTCCGACAGGATTCGAACGTGTATCCTATACGAAACGGTCATTTAGCTTGACGTACTTTTAACCGATTTTGCCAAATACAGTAAACTCGACCTTGCTAACCGAACACTCCTCAACCATTTGTACAAACTTAACACTTCTTTCATCTGATAATCTTGTCTTGTGAGTGCGATAATCTTCAAAAATTTTTTCCTCATTATAATGTTCTCAATTTTTCATTTACCCTTTTTTTCTGATTGTTATCATTGCTCTTTGCTTTTCAAGACGTGGGTCATCATAACTCTCTACAATTTTCCGTTCTTTATAGCTCTTAATAAAGTTTCTCCTTTTGCTAATGTTACAAAATGCTGAGGCTGGGCCAGAATGGTCAGTGATTCCTCAGAATACTCCTTAGGTGTAGCATTCTAACAGTTCTAACGGTGTGAATTTGGCAGATTGCTGCAGGAATTTTGAAGCGTCTTTACACTTTCGATACCCAGATTCCATAGACTGGCTAAGGTGGCACGTGGCGGGATACTAAGCTAAGGAAAGGGTATACGTTCCCTTGAAAATTTTCCTCCTGATGTCTCCTAGAATCGATGCTACTACGTATGTCGCTCTCGTATGAGAAAAGGAATCAGAAAAAGAATCCGTATTTTGCTGATGCAGTCTATGAAGTGGCACTATGGTTAGTGAGGCAGATGTCAGCGACGAAACGGGACACATATCTATGTTTTGTAATCCCTGTTCTGGAAAACATTTACACAATCTCGTTATGTAGGCTATGCACTGTTTCCATTGCCCCACTTGACTTATCTGTATAATGTGATATAGCAAATTTTCTAAGGCCTCTTTCCGCATTATCTGCTCTAGAAATTGCAACTGTTTCTTTCTAATTCAAACTAACAATGTCATTTACCAAGAATCTCGAAATATAGAGCAGGGAATCTTGACCATCTGTAGAAGCAATAATCGAAACATGAACGAATGGTGTACTTATAGATATTTAAGATAGATTCTGGAGAGAAAAATTAACTAGTATGACACAGTCAGTCAGTTATGCCTGGTCTATCATGTATCCTTCAATACATGACTTTTTTTCCCGCAGTAGGTTGCCATGTTTTGGTAGATTCGTTGCCAACGAAGGCGAAAGAACCCAATCTGTCCTGATATTCAAATAATGGGTAGGGGTAAGAAGAGATGGATTCATACCTTTTCCAAGGGTATTTGTGAGTCAATGAATGTAACGAACTCGACTGGAATTCGAAGACGGCTCTCCAAGTTCTCACTCTGTGCTGATATCCATTAAACAACAGGGAATAAAATTACAGACCTAGCAACTGATTCAATATAATCTTTTCACCATATCATCAAATGAAGTTAGTCTGTGAAGTCACTCTCCGGGAGGTTAGCATTAGGCATATTGATGGAAGGCAGAACGTCACTCTCCTGGAGGTTAGCATTAGGCATGTTGATGGGAGGCAGAAAGCGACTCTCCTGGAGGTTAGCATTAGGAATATTGATAAAAGTCATTCTCCTGGAGGTTAGCAATAAAAATATTGATGGAAGGCAGAAAGTCACTCTCCTGGAGGTTAGCATTAGGAATATTAATGGAAGGCAGAAAGTCATTCACATGGAGGTTAGTATTATGCATATTGATGGAAGGCGGAAAGCAACTGGCTTGAAGGTTAGCATTGGTCATGTTGATGGAAGGCAAAAAGTCACACTCCTGGAGGTTAGCATTAGGCATGTTGATGGGAGGCAGAAAGCGATTCTCCTGGAGGTTAGTATTATGCATATTGATGGAAGACAGAAAGTCACTGTTCTGGAGGTTAGCATTAGTCATGTTGATGGAAGGCAGAAAGCGACTCTCCTGGAGGTTAGCTTTAGGCATTTTGATGGAAGGCAGAAATTCATTCTCATGGAGGTTAGTATTATGCATATTGATGGAAGGCAGAAAGTCACTGTTCTGGAGGTTAGCATTAGGCATGTTGATGGGAGGCAGAAAGCGAATCTCCTGGAGGTTAGTATTAGGAATATTGATGGAAGGCAGAAAGCAACTGGCCTGAAGGTTAGCATTGGTCATGTTGATGGAAGGCAGAAAGTCACTCTCCTGGAGGTTAGCATTAGGCATGTTGATGGGAGGCAGAAAGCGACTCTCCTGGAGGTTAGAATTAGGCATGTTGATGGGAGGCAGAAAGCAACTCTCCTGGAGGTTAGCTTTAGGCATATTGATGGAAGGCATAAATTCATTCTCATTGAGGTTAGTATTATGCATATTGATGGAAGGCAGAATGTCACTGTTCTGGAGGTTAGCATTAGGCATGTTGATGGAAGGCAGAAAGTCACTCTCCTGGAGGTTAGCATTAGGCATATTGATGGAAGGCAGAAAGTCACTCTCCTGGAGGTTAGCATTTGGCATATTGATGGAAGGCAGAAAGTCACTCTCCTGGAGGTTAGCATTAGGCATGTTGATGGAAGGCAGAAATTCATTTTTCTGGAGGTTAGCATTAGGCATGTTGATGGAAGGCAGAAAGTCACTCTCCTGGAGGCTAGCATTAGGCATATTGATGGGAGGCAGTATGGGGTAGCACAGATTATTAATAGAAAGTGGTAAGAAGATTCAAAATTAACAAGCCTTTCCTTGCCCTAGAGAACGGTAGATTTGAGGTCAAGTTTTGAGATCAGACTTACTATTAAGTAATAGTGGCAAATCGATATCTGACGACATAATGAGTTATCTGTATTTTTCGTTTATTTATAATGTCAAGTTTGAAACTGTTTATATAATTAATGTTTTCTTTTTTCCCAATTTGTAATAATGACGTGAGCAGAGTTTCAATCTTGATATTTCTAAACAAAAACAAGTGTACATAACCCTTTATGTACTTACGAACACCGCATTTATATTACGAAAAAGGCTCTATTTCTAAAATGAGAATTTTTTTTTTCGTTTCTGACTAATGTCATTGACAGAGAAAGATCTAATGAGTGCTAATCTACAAAAGATTGTTAAAAGAAACATTGTCACGTTCTTTTGTTATTGTTTTTTGTTGTTGCTGTGTTTTTTTTTCAGTTTTTTTATTGTTTGCTTTGTTGTTTGTTCTTACTTGTTGACTTGTTTTCTTATTTGTTAAATACAATATCAAATTTATCCATGCCTTAATTTTTTTTTCGTTTTTGTTTACGTATACCAAGATTGAAATTCTGTTTATTTAATTAAGAAATGCACAGTTCTGATGTTGTCCTTTGCCGCAATTTATAATAATATGCAAACTTCAAACTTGACATTCATATATAAAATTAAATATAGAAAACTCTTTATGCATTTAGGGAGCGATGTGACCCCGTATTTATATTGTGAACAGGGCTCTAGTTCTAAAAGAAGAAATATCGATTTTTGTTTCGATTCTGGCAAATGCCATGAGAAAAAGGAAGATATAATGAGCGCTAATCTACAAAAGATTGTTAAAAAAAATAATCGCTGTTTTTTTGTTTATGTTTTTTTTTTGTTTTTTTTTTCCACGAGCGGACCAGTTAATTTATGTGGGTCTCATTTTAAATTGCCGAAATTAGTATATATTCAGTTATTGATGCTAACATTAAACATGTAAGAGAATTACGAACTGTAGAAATTATTCACAAAAATAAAAGAAAATCTATACGTTTTATACAAAAGATAATATCACCTTTTTACACGTCTGAATATTCATGTTACCTTTTCCATAAACTGTATCTATATTACTTATTCTTTTTTTTTTTTTTAAATAAAAACATCTCGACTACTGTACCGTCGAGCCTTCTTCGGTTAACTGTCGACTCATTAACTTAGTTTTTAATGTAAGGCTCATGTACATGAATCGTCAGCAGATAGAGGTAGTGGGTTATATTAAGAGGGAAGTTATGCGGATAGGAGGTGAAGATAACAGTCAATCATGAACAGGTTAAGATTTTATATTTCCCTTAATTTTTCGTATGTATGAAAAATTCAGTGTGAGGTCAGTGTCAGTTTAATGCTCAGTATTGTCTCAATTCAGGGACACGTGGTCGGGTGATTAGAACGTTTGCTTTAAGACCATGAGTCCCGGGTTCGAAACTCACTATGGTTGATTTGTTACGAATGTGACTTCTTGATGTTTTCTGTCTTAAGTAGGCAATCCTAGCGTGCGGTAACTTTAGAAAGTGCATGAAAATCATATCCGGGATTGAGCCAAGCCCTCTGAGTGAAATTGGGTAAACGGGACTCAAGTCATCGTGACCGAGGGTTTGAGTGAATGAGCCTTGTTCAGGTTGTTGATCACGCTAGATAAAGCGCGCTCTCCCAGAAACTGTAACTAAGCCCCGCTCAGCATAGTTGCAGTATAAACCACAGGTGGTCTCTCTAGGTGTTGAACAAACACAAATGTGTCTGATCAGGCGTCTGCATTGGGGATTAACTAGCTTCCCTAGCAGAGTTGCATCCTCGCATTCCAGTCATTTATTTTCTCAATGCACAGAGTCACCACGAGAGAAGATCTATTCATCTACACTGGCGGTTGTTTGGAGTCAGATCGGTGATAATGCAATGTAACTAGTTTGGTTTTCGAGGCATTGAATGCAACCAGCCAGTCTGTCCCTCAGTTAGTCCTAAATCAGGAGGTCAGTTTTGTGATGTCAGCGAATATTGTTTTCACTTTCGTAATGCTCGTTATAGGAGAGAGTTTGTAATCACAGATACAACTATAGTAACGCCGTTGAACAATACTGGTGTCAGACGCCTTCGAATAACACTCGCACTAAAAGTACTTTCTTGATAATACTCTCTAGAATAGTAACCCGTATAATGATCCGAAAAGAGAAATAGTATAGTGAATAGAGTAGATAATAGCGGTTTGTATAGTAATAGAGGAAAAAGAAAAGGACAAAAGAAAAAAGTATATGATTTTAAGAACAATTTGAATTATGGCCAACAATCTATTGTTAACTGGAGCAAGAAACGTTTTGTGAGGTCAGTGAACTCTCGTTGTCACTTTTGTGATGCCAATGAATACCCGTTGCCACTTTCATAATTCTCGTTGTAGTAGAGACTTTGTAATCGCAGATACAAATATAATAACGCCGTTGAACAATACTAATATCAGACGCCTTCGAATATCACTCGCACTAATAGTACTTGCTCGATAATACTCGCTCGAATAGTAACCCGTGTAGAAAAGAGAAATAGTATAGTGAATAGAGCAGAGAATAGCGGTCCGTATAGTAATAGAGGAAAAAGAAAAGGACAAAGAAAAAGTAATGGGAAATGTTAAAATCGATTAGAATTATCACTGATAGAGAAAGTTTTGTGATGTCAACAAACACTCGCTACCACTTTTGTAATGTCAACGAATATTTTCATAATGCTTTTTGTAGTAGAAACTTTATAATCGCAGATACAACTATAGTGACGCCGTTGAACAATACTGGTGTCAGACGCCTTCTAATCCTACTAATTAACCCATAGCTGGGGAGAGAAAAGGTGACTTCATACCTTTCTCAAGGATATTAACGCGTAAGGTAATATAACGAACCAGACCGGTACTCGGCTCTCCGGTTTTCAATTTCGTGCCGTTATCCATTTCAGCAACCAATAATCCAAGGTTAAAGATACTTGTATTCCTAAGCAGTCCCCCATTTATGTAATAACCAGACTCAACGTTGCTTAAGTTCGATGATTTGCGAGAACCTGTGTGGCTCGAATCGTGAACTTTCCAATATACGCGTGTAAACAATATTATTTAACACTGCAGATATATCTAGTGAATATTATTTTATCGAATGGAAAACATTCTTATAAAGTTGGGCCTGTGAATAAAAAATGCTTTGATGTAAAAATGGGCTACTAAACAGCGTTAAATTTAACATATATGCTACTTTTAACTCCATAGATAATTGATATATATATATATATATAATTAAATAATTAATATATATAATTAAATATAAATGGAATTATTTAAGTATTTGTCAAAATTGATTTTCTCTAAATTATTTCATTTTTATTGAGGTCATCTTTTACTTTGTCTTAATT
The DNA here is from genome assembly GCA_903632075.3 of Acanthosepion pharaonis. Lineage (NCBI taxonomy): Eukaryota > Metazoa > Mollusca > Cephalopoda > Sepiida > Sepiidae > Acanthosepion > Acanthosepion pharaonis. Next base: position 2,344,570 of record CAHIKZ030004911.1, read on the forward strand.
TTATTTTATTTTTTTTCATTTTATTTTATTTAAAAGCTAACAATTATTGCAGATTTCCCTCCCGAGGTCAATGTGCTTATGAAGATGGGACTACTGCTGGTGATATAGGTATTAATAGTTCGGATAGGAATGAACTTGAAAAAAAAAATCATCATTCTCTACCAAGTGAACAAAGATTGATGGGTTCGTTTTGTACGTCTTATCAACCCATTGCAGGTTATTTAATGCCAGAAAATAGATTGTAAGAATTATTTTAGAAATAACTAGCAGCATGACCCGACGTTGCCCGTGTTTGATTCAAAAATCGCTCGACTCATACAGCAATCGCTATCACTTGACTTAAAATATTTGTGCCCTTCCTTGCCTTTAAAGGAGTGCCCTTTGCCGTGCTGATGTTGCTACATGCCTTACTTCTTGCCTATCTCACACTACGAATTTTTTTCTAAGCTCTATACTAAACATTAAATCTGTTACGAAAAAAGAACTAAACAAAATGAATACAAAACGATCAGGTTTAAAAAAAAGAATCGTAACTGGAAAAACCGAATGAAAAAAAAATGTTAACAACAAATACTTTTTCACACCAAACCCAGTTCTTTGGAATCAGAATCAACGTTGAGTTTAAGCAAGCGAATGAGCCAATTGGAGTAAAGTGCCATGCAGATTTAGATTTTTCCCACTTGTGACGAATGCAGCTATCGATTTTTTTTACATGCTTGTATGCTAGTTAACATTCGTGTCAGTCAGCTGTTGGCTCTCACGCTGACCAACAGAATCTTCCTGCCTATTCGTGGCAGCCAGCTATAGGCTCTCACTCTAGCCAATAGAAAATGGCCGCAAACTACATGAAAATTGCCATAGAAGCATGAAAAAATCGATTATTTCCACTGTCGATGGGAGTTGGGAAATGCAAAGTCGGTCTTGGCCTTGTCGATAACTTGGAGCATGTGTATGTAAATTTTGGTGCATATCCGTCGAAAATTGCGGTCGTGCATTCGCACACACACACACACACACACACACACACACACACACACACACACACACACACATCCTGCGTTTTATAGATAGAGGTAATTATTCAGTGACGCAAATCTAGAGACGGGAAAACGTGGAATTTTACCCAACCCAAGGACATTTTCCCGTATGTAAATAGGTCGAACACAAAGGGAATTGGAACTCGGTTCACAGTTTGATAATTCCTAGCATTATTATTACACCAACTACACATCCAAATTTACAGTACGTTTTATTCACAAATGGTAACCCAACAAGGTATTGACTTTGCTTAACTTCGGTGATTGTGCGAGGTTTTCTCGATGCTATATGGCCATAAGCCAATTGACCCAAGAAATAGGACTCAAGATAAATCATTGCCAAAAAGAATTTATGATCTGGTATTAAAATGAAAGCAGTGATGTCACTATCACTAAGAATATCCGAGTAGAAGCGTATAAACGTAGACACTTTTGGAAAGCGTAGTCATAATAAACTTTATTTCAGCCATTTTACGCAGTTTCTCCATAGCTTTTTGGAACATTTTCATTTTGAAATGTGTCATAATTCTTTGGAAAATCGATTATTTCTTACGCGTATCCAACCGCATCTATAGTTACGCTGCTAAATATGAATTCTCCACTGATGAAATCCCCTATAAATAAATGGAGGGTCGAAACGTTTTGAATTATTAATTGTATTGTAACAGTGACTATGTCTTATTAGTTTCTTCACTTCATACCTGAGTTGTGAATCGAAGACTTGTACGCATATTGAAGTCGAATTATTAACGGTATAGTGACAGTGCCTATATCTTACTAATTTCTTCACTTCTTACCTGAGTTGTGAATCGAAGAGTTGTATGTAGATTGCAGTTGAATTATTAATTTACTTGTGACAGTGCCTACAAATTATTACTTTCTTCACTTCATAGCTGAGTTATGAATCGAAACATTGTACGCTTAGTGAAGATGAATTCTAAACTGTATTGTGACATTGCCTATATCTTATTAATATCTTCATTTCATACCTTCATAGAGATGAGTTGATTTAGAGGCCTAAAGAAATCCTTCGCAGACATCATTAGGAAATTTTATCAATATTATATTTCCTGTTATTGCGAATCTCTATAGTTTCTTTGGATAATCTCCAAGCCATTGCAATTGTCAATGAAGCTATTGCCTCTTTGAAAGGTGAGATGAAGTTTTCTATTAAAACGCAATATAATCAATGTTTATATTTCCTTTTACATAATGGACTGGAAGGCAGCAGTTTAATATTTAGCCATTGGTGTAGTCTTTGCAGTTCCAGAAGAAAATGATTGCCACGATATTAAGCTTATTTCGTATGGCTTCAATATTGATAAAAAATATTTACACATTACATCAAATTTTTAAAGGATTCAAGAAGGTGGAATTATTTTCAATCCAAAAACATCATTATATCCTTCCAGGAGTAACAAACGAGCCAATTTCTGACAAATGTATGTTCAAAAATATGCATAAACTGCTGAGGTTTTTGACTATTTCATGAGAATTGCATTGCATGTTAACGCTGGGGATTTTGATTGGTTCAATAGTACATAACAGAGCTGTAAATTTCTAGTGGAAACCAAAAAGGAAAGTCGAAAACCATTCCCTATAGAATTGGTTTGCAGTGGTTGTTCTTGACGAAACTAAGAAAGTTGGTACTACCATAACTGGTAATATTGTTAGAAAACATTTGTCAGCTTGAAAAGACGTGTTATAACATAGAAAAGGTTATTGAATGAGGAATAACCAAAACGGAGGTTGGAAATGAAATGGTAATCTTTATAACATCGACAAAATACAATACTCGCCAGCGGCGTGAAGTAGGTAAACCACTGCTAGTGGTGGACTACTTATACAGCCTGTAAACTCACACTTACAATAGTGCCTAATATATTTTTGTGGATTGGGACATACGCATTAGTGTTGATAGCTACAGTATATAACACAGTGCTATGTCAATATCTATCTATCTATCTATCTATCTATCTATCTATCTATCTATCTATCTATGCCAATTCAATATCTATCTACCTAGAAATGGTTACTGAATGAGGAATAACCAAGACGGAAGTTGGAAACAAAATGGAAATATTTATAATATCACAAAATACGATAATCAGCAGGGGCGTGACGTAGGTAGACCATTTCTAGAAATCGACTAATTTGACAGTATACCCCGCCACTTACAATAGTGTTTAACGTATTTATGAGGATTGGGATATAACCATTCATGTTCATAGGTACGGTATATAACAAGACGTCATCATTTCAGAGCTTCCAGTTAATTACAAAGATAGTGTCAGCATCTTTCAATTATATTAGATGTTCCGATGTTTGATTTTAGGAGTAAACCATTTACTTATGTGCTAACGTATTATTATAATAGTTGCAAAAAATATAGTAAGCTTTTCCGATAAGTAATGTGTATCCTTTGCTAAATATTTATCAATCTCTTTCAGAATTTAACTTAAATCATTATATACCCTTCATCTTGAGCAAGAAAAAAAGCCGAAAAGCGTGTTCTATTTTTACATGAGTACAAACTGGGTCATAATGCTTCTAAAACTGCTTCCAACATTAACAGTGTATGGTGTGAAGGATTCACTTAGCATCGGACAGTAAAGGTGATGATCTCGGAAGTTCCGCAGTGGGAATACGATTCTTGAAGGTCAAGGTACCATGGGATGTTCAGCTACAATTGACAAACAACATCTGAAGCCGCTACTCGATCATAATCCCTGTCACTGCGTCAGAGAAATTCCTCGGATAATGGTATTCCAACAATATCAGACCGGCTCAAGTAAATAGGCAAGGATAAGAATTTCCAGAAGAAACATCACAGAAAGACAATCTCGTTGACATAGTAAGAATAATGCCGTTGAAATTATTTATTGTTAGAAAGCATCAAAAGAACTAAACGAAATCTGTCTGCATGATCTGTTAGTTACATTGTCGTCCTAAGTAATCATGTCACTCTGAGAAAGCCATTTCCCTATTGAAGAGAAGGCCATAATGAACGGTCTGCTCATTTTGTAGCTAGTGTATTTTTTATTCTCTTCTTACAAGTAATCTTATATTAGTACATTTGTACTTTTTTTTCTGTTAGCTGATTTCTCTAACTGTTCAGGTTGCCCTAATTCGTCATGCTTAATTTGGATTTATTGATTGACGGATGGATTATTTTTTTTACTGCTTATAAAATTTTTGCCCGTTATTTAAAGCTGGAATATATTTTTAGATTGAAAGAATTTATTCCGAAATAATGATGATTTACTTATACAAGTCCTTCAAATAAATCCATAGATGGAAGTGAGAAAGATAGATTCATACTTTTCCCAAGTGTATTTTTGCGCAAATGAACGAACCCGACTGGAATATGTTGCATGAGGCAGAGTCTCGTATCCAAAGACGGTGAGCATTTGCAATGCCATCCTCTCAAAAGGCGACCGCGAATTGTCAGAAACCAGTACCCAGCTCACCGATTTTCCAATTTCGACACGTTTCAAACGCACTACCAAGTTACATTTAGTTAGAGCCAGTGACAGGACCCAAAGAGTGTGGGTTCAATACCCAGTTAAGGCAGTGGAGAACTTTCAGAGGGAAATTAACAGGAGATAACTGATAACTGACATCCATTAAACATGGCACGTGGAACTAGAACAGTCTACGCCAGTGAGCAAAATAAAGGGTTCAGTTTGACATTCCAACCAACTGAAGAAGGCTGGAGCGTACAACGGCCGAAACGTTGTAATAAATATGGTGACAACGATAAGGAAAACAGTCCGAATAATATAAATAATGTACATAATACCTCATCTCCGAAATATAGACGGATACCTTCAAGGTTGATGGTAGTGGAGAGCTCTTTGATGTCCAGGGCCTCTTACATATATATATATATATATATATATATATATATATATATATATATATGACAAAGGAGAATTTTTCCATGTGACGCGTTTCGTCATTTAGGACTTCATCGGAGTAAATTGATATTTACGTTAATGTAACTTTTTAATCATTTCATCCTAGGCAAGGCGGGAGTGACACTAGTATACAGGAGATTATGGAAATGATTGGGTAGAGGAGGGATTGAGGAAAGTATAAAGGTGAACGGGGTTCAAATCAATTGAAGATGCATGAAACTTTGAGAAGATTGTAGTTATCAGGAAAGCAATTAAACGTAAGGACGTTCCACTCTCAAGAAGTGCGGGAAAAGAAACCGTTGGAGTAGAAGTGGCGGTAACATAATAATTCAACATTAAAATGGTGGAGGCAAGATGCCAATCTAGCAGCACACTTCATAAAGTCGCGGCACCAGGGAAAAAAAAGCTTGTCAGAGAGGTTGCCATGAAAATATTTGTAGATAAGACCGAGGGAAGCCGCATTCACGTCTGTGA
>CAHIKZ030004911.1:2355000-2587500 GCA_903632075.3 Acanthosepion pharaonis
GCCTACTATTTTATTATAAATTATTATCAATTCTTGTTTGTTATCTAGTCTTTCAGCGAAACTTTCACCAGGGTGTTTGTTCGATCGTTTGTTACACAAACAAAACTGAAATTCCCATAGTTAACTAATTACATCTTTCGCATAATTATTCGAGGATACTAAATTACAGAAATTGTTTAGCGATAAAGACGATATGCCGCTTACATTTATAGATGCGGCGACAATAGCAACTAACTTCCTGATTGTATTTCATGATGGAATTTCATGCACACAGTGAAACCAATGTAAACTTATGCTACATACAACTGCACACATATAGATGCATTTTGCGTTTATCCTGTACTAACGCACTTTATTCAGTTGAACTGTAAAAACGATACACAAAATATTTTGTGTGAAGTTGTGTGCAAAGAATCTTTGTAATTCATTTCTTTCAATTTGAAAGAAAAATAATACTCAAATAAACATTATTGAAATTTCTAGATTCGTGTTTGAAGATTCATTTCTTTTTTCGTTTATAAACGCATATTCCTCTACAGACACACTAATCATTTAATAAATCACATGTTTTTAAATGATTTATAGACATTTCTTATCAGCCAATTACGTTGCCGTGATGTAACAGTCATAGTGATTCTGCAGAATTTCATTTCAGTCCTCATGATAGGGAAGAAATTTAATGGAATTGATTTGATCATGGCACGGTCGATTGTGCAAGACTGGTGCATTTGAATAACCGCAATCACTTGTTAATGAAAATGATCTCTGAAGAAGGAAGAGATTCGTTGAAGTGAATAGAAAGGCAACTCAAATAACAAGTATACAACTGGCGTATACCGAGGAGCATCTCTGAATGAAAAAAAAACACGCCGAAGCTAGAAGCAGATGAAGTACAGCAGACAAACAAATCATAGGATGTACTATATATATATATATATATACATGTACGCATATTCATACACATATATATGGATGCAAACACGCATATATATATATATATATATATATATGCCTGATTGTGTATTTTAAATAACGTATATTTAGGTTGGGTGCATTAGGTAGTGTAATTATATCAGCACCAAAAGTGTGGCCTGTGCGACGATTTCAAATTTTGAACAAATAGCTTACGATCCGTTCTTTTTGAAATTCATGAATTCGTCTATTCTATTAATGTACCAAATATGGTTTCAGTTGTAGAAGGAATCTTTGGAGAGTAATGATCAGCTTTGTCCTGAAGTGTCATGAATTTATATATATATATATATATATATATATATATATATATATATATATATATATATATATATATATATATATGTCATTGAATACGACAAACAAAAGGTGCTTTTATTTTAGTTTTTTATACAATTTCTCATGCGATCTAATTTTTTTGTTTTCTTTTCGGATCATAAATAATAATGTATATACATATTTATTTCAGTGTTATTCCCAAAATGGCCGTTGGTTTTCATTCCCGATTTCTATAGATTTTCTCATATTTTACCATGGATCAGCGAGCATCAAAGCTTGAAACACACACACACACATCTTATTACAAAAAATTCAAAACCTCTAACCTTATAGTTACAAATAATAATTCACCTCCTAGAACAAAATTAATTAACACAAATATTATTTACGAATTTAAATGTCCATTATGGAATTGCATTCCTGATCAATCAAAATTCGTAAGTAATTATATAGGCCAAACTACATCATGTATGACACGCAGACTCACTCTACACCTTCCTGACCATACCTCAGTTAGATCTCATTTAAATATTCACTGAGACCTACCGGACACTATTCGGTACATACTTGTTGACAATACTAATATAATAGCGTCATCTACATGCAAAAAATGCTAAAAATAATGGAAGCCTTATTAATAAAAAAAACAAAAACAATGATTAATAATATTAACTTTGAACATGGACACAATATCTTGACTGTGTTTTGAAAAATGAAAACATTTTATAAAACATACATACAACAAACTATTTCTTATTTAACAATTAAAATATTAAATCCTTGAAAATGTCTAAATGTATAGCCGAAAGCGCTCGGATAAAAGAATATTCGGAAAGTTTTTTATATAATTTATCATGCGAAAAGAAAAAAACATTATTAGATCGCATGTGAAATTGTCTAAAAACTAAATAAAAGCACCTTGTCTGTCGTATTCAATGAAATGTGCATGAAAGAAGGATTGCTGCCTAAAACACACACACACACATATATATATATATATATATATATATATATATATATATATATATATATATATATATATATATATATGTGTGTGTGTATATGTGTGTGTTTCAAGCTTTCGGCATGCTGATGCATGGTAAAATTTGAGAAAATCTATAGAGATCGACAATAAAAACAAACGACCATGGAAATAACACTAAAATTAAGATGTATATAAATTATTATTTTATATCTATATAATTTTTGCGAATGTCGGTGTGTCAAACTTTTTCAACTTTACACCTAGAGGCCGTAGCTCAACATATAATGCCATGTTAGAATCAGGCCGACACCGATGGCAAATTAAAATCATTCCGGGCCGGAAATTTTGGATTCGCATGTTTTCATTACTCGATTGCTTTTCGGCGGTATTATGCATATTTTTTGCGACGAATTCCTTTGTAAAAAAGAAATAAACAATCGAAGTAGCAAAAGTGAGCATTTCTCTTTTATTCACATATTTTATTTGCATTTACTCTCGACATGGAACAACAAGACAGCATAGTAGCTTCAGTTTCCATTACGATTCCGGAATTTATGCAAACAACTTCAAATGTCTGGTTTGCAATATGGGAATACAATTTACTTTGCGTAAAATTACTAAAACAAAAAAAAAATATTACCATATGCTATCATGTTAACGGCCAGACACCATATCAAAATTAATGTCTTCTACACTCTCTTTAAAGGAGTTAAAAATACTGGAAGAGGCAATAATTTAGATGCACGAGAGAACAAAACCGAAAATGTTCGCTAACCTTATTTCAAGTACAAAAATGACTGGCACACCTTCAGAATATCTCCGGGAATTACGTTGTACAGAAACTGAATTATGATTTGGCGACGAACTTGTCCGCCATTGTTTTATACAAGCATTACCACCAAATATTTCTCCAGATTGTTGTTGCTGCTAAAAGTCTCTCATTATCCGAGCTAGGCACACTAGTGGATGAAATAATTCCTTTTTAAAAACCGAACTTTATTTAAAACGCAAATACCGTAACACCACACAGAACGAAACTTGCTTCCCTCTTGACAGATACTCCATGTTATTATTCACTCAAATCCTTCTACGAACACCAATAAAACCTACTCTGTAGAGGCCATATCTACCTTATTCCAAGTCGAGGACATGCAAGCTATAGTATAAATGGCCTGATAAACTTCATGTAAAATAAAACCCAGCTCAAGAACTTTTCCCCCATAATGCAGCCTCAACAAGAACCCGAAAACGAACGCCTGTCGGAAAACTACTCGAGCGAGTTGCTATGGTGACCATGAACTCGGAGCTTTTCAAGGCTGTTACGTATGTAGCCCGTCTCAATTTGACTTCTTCATTCATACTGGAACATATGTAACTATAATTCCAACAAACTTCGCTCGAGGACAGTATCTCAACTCTACTCCTCTTCGTATATCGCTGACCACCGGCGATAATATTCCTTGTCAGAGCGAAACCTATATTGGCATAGACATCGCTGGGCTGCGACGCTTATTCACATGGGCAGTAGTCGTAGTAGACACTTTCAATCCATTACTAGAAGCAGACTTCCTTAGACATGACGCTCTAATTATAGACTGCACTACTGGAAAATTTAATGACAACAAAACGGAACACTACACAGAAAGCAGGCAAGTCGAATGAACTACTCAACTGATTACTCTTAATAATTTTGCTCAGCGACATAAGCCAGTTCAGTCAGCCTACTCTGCTCGTGCCACGCAGAGAAAGACCCAATACATATTGAACAAGAATCATGGCACTGGTAATAGCAACCCATGTTCTGCTAAAACACGGCAGTTACCAGAAGAAAAATACAAAATTGCAAAACAAGTATTCACTGCACTTACGAAACACTCGTCAGACCCTCAAAATCATAATGGGCATCACAACTAATCTTATTACCCAAATCAAGGCCAGCTCAATACAGACCTTTTGGTGATTATATATATTTAAACCTCTTAACTAAAACTGATAAGTATACCCTTCCCAATATCAACAGCTTAGGATCCAAGCTCCATAATAGATATGTGTTCTCTAAGACAGACTTGCTACATTCGTATCATCAGATACCGATGAGTGACGAGGACATCGATAAAACCACCGTCATTACCTCCTTTAATCCTGTTTGAATATTTATCCATGTCTTTCGGCCTACGTAAGTGTATTGCTACATCTTCATGGACATAGACTATATCTTTGTTTATATATATGATATTTTAGTATCCGCAGGAACACAGACCTAACATTACAAACATCTACAGACAGTTCCATCCAAAGTTAAAAAAAAACAACCTACACATTTCTCTGGATAAATGTGAGTTCTTCAAAGACAACATAAACGTCTTAATATCAGCTCTAAAGACATAATCTTAACTAATCAGAAAATTCAACAAATTCAAGACTTCCCAGAACCAAAAGACTATAATTCCCTACGCAGATTTCTTGGATTATTAATTTGTACAGAAAAATAATTCTAAAATCTGTTGAAATATTATTAACCTTAACATAACTCATCAGATACAACCAAACTGCAAAATCAGTACAAATAAAGTCCGCACAAATAGAAGCATTTCAGAACATTAAGGACATTCTAGCAGGTCATCCCATAAGTTCTGTCCGAATTTTACTTTTTTTTAAAATGAATGAAATTTAAAGAGTATTTTATAATGTCTAATGGAGTTGAACTTTATTTTTATGTTTAGGTGCATTTAAACTGATCAAATTTTATTTCAGAGAACAATAAAATTAAATTTTGCTTGATTGAAACCCGGCTAACATGGAAGTACCCAAGATTCATTTGAGGCACATATTGCTTTATGAGTTCAAGAAAGGAAACTCAGGAGCCGAAGCGGCTAGAAACATTCACTCAGTTTATGGAGAGGAATGTGTGAATGAAAGAATTTGCAGAAGATGGTTTGCAAAATTCAGAGGTGGAGATTGCACCCTTGAAGATGAAGATCGAACCGGACGTCCAGTTGAGTTTGATGAAAAGCTTCTTGAAGCAGCCATTGAAAAAAATCCTGCTTTATCAGTTGAGGAATTGGCAGTAGTTCTCAGTTCAAACCATACAACTGTTCATCGTCATCATCAACAACTTGGAAAAGTTTCTAAACTTGGAAAATGGGTGCCTCATGAATTGTCTGAAAACAACCTCAAATCGCGAGTTGACAACTGCGCTTCTCTCCATTTTCGCCAACTTGTTTCACCTTTTTTGGATAGACTTGTGACTGGCGACGAAAATGGATCTTTTATCGAAATGTTAAGCGTCGTAGACAGTTGCTTGGTAAAGGGGAAGGACCCCAGCCACAGCCGAGAAGGGAACTTCATGGGCAAAATGTTCTTCTTTTAATCTGGTGGGATCGCCAAGGAATAATCCACTTTGAATTCTTACCACCTAATGCAACAATTAATGTTCAAATATACTGTCAGCAATTAGAGCGTTTAAACCAAGCTTGGAGGAAAAAAGACCCGCTCCTGAGTGAATCGAAAAGGGGTGATGTTTCATCAGGACAATGCGCGACCCCACAGCAAGAATCACGTCTCAAAAGATCGAAGAAATTGTTTGGGAAAATTTTCATCCACCTTATTCTCCCGATCTTTGCTCCTTCAGACTACCGTTTGTTTCATAGCTTACAGAATCATTTGGAAGAAACAGCTTTTGTAACACAGGAAGAGGTTAAAACTGACATTTGTGAGTTCTTCGAATCAAAGCCAAAAGAATTTTACAGTAATAGAATTATTAAGCTTGTTAATAGATGGAAGGACGTCATAGATAATCAGGGAAAATACATTGTTGATTGAATCTGTAATTAAATGTAATATTTGGTCACTTGTTTTTTTATTCAAAATTCGGACAGAACTTATGGGATGACCTGATAGTAGAAATTACAGCATTAACATCAGAGCCATTCAATATCATCTGTGACGCAGGAGCAGCACTACGTCAGATTATAGATGACGTCCCGATCCCCGTAGGCTACCGCTAAAAAATAAATAAATAAACTAATGGACATACAAAAGAAATTATCAATATTTGATAGTAAACTTTTAGCAGGTTACCAAGCCATACTACGCTTCAGACAACACATAGAAGGTAAACAGGCTACTTTGTTTACTGGTCACAAAACCTTAACATTAGCATTTAAAAACTTTACACCCCTCAAATCGGACATACAATAAAGACATCTTTCAATCATTGCTGAATATATCAAAGTAGAAGAGAGAACACTTGTCGATTGTCTTTCACGACCAGCCTTATCAGTCAAAATTGACACATGCTACCTATCTCCGATTATGCACAACGAGATAAAGATGAAGAGATTCCTAAATACATGGATAACCTTAAGCCATATATCTATGACCATTCAAACCTTTTCTTTGACACAACATCTACACCAAGTCATTTATTTCAGAATCTCTTCGTAAACATATGTTTGATACATTTAACAACATCTCACATCCTGGTCCTAATTTAAAAAGCAATGTTGACAAAGTCAAGACACTTCCGGCCTAACACTGAAAAATATACGCGAAATTGGCAGAATCTGTCAACGAAACAAAATTTCTAGACATACTAAAAAACAAATTACTCCTTTTTCACTACCATCTGGACGGTTCGAAACAGTCGCTATTGACATCATCGGGCCGAGATTACGAGAAAGCGCACATGATGGCATATACCCATCACCAGCAAAATTTATTCTTAGCCGCATTGATAAAACAACGAGATGGATAGAAGCTACCCCTCTTCTAGACATCCAGCAAGTACAGTAGCCATAGCATTCCTCAACACTTGGATAACTCCCTTTGTCATCAAGGACAGAGTTAGCCTGACTGAAAGCGAATTATTCAAACACTGTCTGCTATTATAGGATTCCACAGACTCCGTACGAGCAAATACGAAACCCGAAAACGTGGAATAATAGAGTGCCTACATAGAATTCTAGAAGCAGTCACCATGGCAAGAAAACATAACTGGATAAACGCTCTACCAATAGTTTTTCTTAGCATGAGAAATGTACCCAATGAAGATAATATTTCACCTGCCATCGCTGTCACTATCATTCCCAAAGCTGTTGATAGAACATAACAGTTCCACAGTTACCAAAGAAAATATTAAACAATTTTCTGAAGTCATGACTAAGCTGAACCTCTCACTCCTTTCTGAAGGACGGTTACACTCAGCTAAGCAATCTTTCATCCCGCAAAACATATGTACTTAAACCCATGCTCTGTTGAAAACATACAGATTTAGGAAAAATCCCGGAACTTTTTAAACTGGAACAGAGTTATTATCAGAGATGAAAAATATTTGATAATAGAGAATTCCACATGAAAACACCTCACAGTCTGAGAGATTAAAACCTGTGACCTTATTACAATACCACAGAAAGAAACATCCATTAAAATCACCAGCTGAACAACCGAAGCAAACTCCAGAGTACTCCAAACACCCTCCCTTATATAAAACAATAGCTACACATTCCTGGATGACTATTTTTACTTCTAGTAAGCATCCATCACTACCGATTAGCTCCGCGAATTTGGTGGGGGTGGGATGGGGGGAAATTATTAAAATAAAGATAAAATATAAAATAATAATAATAATGGAAATTATAAATAAAATAAATTAAACAATAATAATTAAATCTTGTTTAAAATAAATTAAGTAAAAAATGAAAATAATAAAAAGTTCTCCCAACATGCAACAAAAAAAACTGTTCGTCGGAAATACGGACATCCCGCCAGTCTCTTGCCCAACAAACTTCTAACTTCTCTTTCTGTGACATGGCGTGTAATAATACGAAGTAACTTCTTCCTTTCGTTACATGCACTATGAAACATGTATAACCAAAATTTCACACACTAGTACACATAAAAAATAATCAAATTGTATGATATGAATGTACAATTTACCATACTTTCACTGTTATCATTTGTCTGTTTTAATTCTGCAATATATGTTTTTATTTCCCGTGACACGAAGTTATTTCTGTTGGTATGATATGATTGACCCGACAGAGTTTTAAGGCCTAAATTGTATTCCAATTATTTAAAATATTATCATAGTAGATTCTAATGTTTCTTTTACGCAAACGGAATGTTGCCGAGAAAATTCATGTGCTAATTTTCCGCCAGTCTTCAGCTGTCCAGGTTTCATGATCCTTAGCAAATGTCAGACGCTTGGATTTGATAGTTATGTTTTGTGAGTCGGTTTGAATGATTTCAGGCCAAATTCAAATCTTAATATATCGTAACTGTCACAGAACTGACATTTACACCATTTTTAAGCCGAACAGAATGTAACTTATGGGGCTCTTATAGCAATGCACTTTATCAAATAGTCACTAGTTTTCCTGGGATGACCACTACTCCGCTTGTCGGTAAATGACCCTGACTTTTGGAAATTCAAACTAGCACTGTGCATGGCTGTTTTGCTACAACCGACTTTTACACTAATTTCACATTCAGAATAGCTTACATTGCGTAGAAACACAGTTTGTATCTTTCGTGCAGGTGAAATTGAAGACTGAGTGAAATATCCTCCACAAACACTACCACAATTGTTGCTAATTTGGCAATGACAAAAAAATAATCATAAATCATGTGTGAATTACGACTCATGCAATAAGTAGAAGCTATTATATCATGCAATCCCGTAAAATGTAAGGCAAAATAAAACGAAAATAATTTTGTCTTAAAATGATCTTAAACTTTTCTTAATGACAGTATTATGAGAGAATGACTTTTTTCTTTCTTTTTTTAAGCATTTCATTCCAAGCAAGGCGGGAAGCCACTAGCAGGCAAAGGGTTACAGAGAGATGGAGCGAGAGCAAAGAGGGGTGATAGAGGAAAGGATGAAGAGAAGGATAGGTGATATATCAAGGCATCTGGAGACGTCGATTGACATTACATTTGATTAGTTGGAGATTATAGCTATCAGGGAAACAGGAAAAGGGGAGCGAGTTCCACAGACAAGAAGTGCGGGATATGAAGCTATTGGAGTAGAAGAGATAGCTATTGGAGTAGAACTTATTGGACTTATTTCATATTGTTGTTGCATAGCATAATATATTCTTTACCATCATAATATCATATTTAAAAATATTTTATGAATCCAAAGCATGTACAAAAATATATATATACAGAAGTGACATTATAAATAAAATATATAATATATTATTATATATAAATAATTCGTCCATGTTTGTAATATTGCTACCACATATGGTCTGGTGCTCCAGATATATGTTTAGAGATCTTTAATAATATCTAAAATGTTATGTACAATGTTACTGGCCATGACTTGACGTCTTGATATCATTCACTTCTCTACTGCCGTAACGTGGCTTCCCTCTGTCTTTTCTATAAATACTTCCATGGTAATTTTTCTGATGAACTCTGCTCTATGCTACCTAAGTTCTATGAACTTAAGCGCAGTACTAGATTGGTGCCGAAGTCTGATCATTTTACAGTTGAAATGGCTAAATATAACGGTTTGTTCGATGCTAAGAATTTCTTCTCTTGCACTTCTCGCTTGTGAAACCCTCATAAAAATTCTTGCTTCCCATTCAAGATTGATCTTCAAACATTTAAATGCAATCTCAATCGTTTTCTTCTGTCCTCTTAAATTCTGTTCTTTTACAGTTTTTAACCCTTAATAATGTTTTTCTTATATTATTCTACACTTAGTAAACCCCTGTGTGTTACACTATTTACATTATTCGGACTATTGTCCTCGTCTTTGTTGCCATATTTATTACAACGTTTCGGCCGTTGTACGCTCCGGCGTTCTACAGGTGGTTGGAATGTCGAAGTGAACCATTTATTTCGCTCACTGCGGTAGACTGTTTAATGTTTAATGGATGTCAGTTACCAGTTATCTCCTGTTAATTCCCCACTCAAAGTTCTCCACTGCCTCACACTTTTCGGGCCCTGTCAGCGGATCTAATCAACGCCTCTATCCACGGTGCTACGTGTTCTTAATAATATAAATTTAGCTAAAATATTATTATATATAAATAATATAAATCAAATATTATATATATATATATATATATATATATTAACTGATTTAAAATGTTTTTCGCTACACAGTAATAACCATGTTTCAAAAATTTAATTTTGTAATTAAATTAAAAACATTAGTTCCATTTCATCTTCAAGCGAGTGATTTTAATTTAATTACAAAATTAAATTAAAATTTTTTAGCTTTTATTTTTGAAACATGGTTATTACTCTGTAGTGAAAAAACATATTTTAAACCAGTTTATTTATAATATTTATGCTCTGTAAATTTACATTGAGCACTGTTTTGTAAAAATTAAAAAAAATATGAATAAGAACACCGGATTATATATCTTACTGTTCTTTCTTTATATATATAATTTATAGCTCACTGAGAAAATTTATAGGAATTGTCATATTTTTCAAAGATCACGTGCTAAATATTACCACTACAACCAATGGTAAAGTGGTCACCATTCTTTATGTGACATTATCCTTGAGTAATGACCATTACAAACCATATACAAAAGATCGATATAACTTTCGATACGTCAGTAAGGAATCACACCACCATCATAAAAATCCAGATAATTTACGTAAATCAAAATTGGATTATCTTCCAACTGTAGCAATAAGTAAATATTTAATAATAATAAAATTAAATATATAAAACCTTTAGAGCTAAGCAACCCTAAGCAACTTTAGACGACTTAGAAAAAAACAAAGAGGTCAAAAATAAAGAGAAACACCGTAAGCGCAACATCATATGGTTTAATTAACCTTTTAATCGTAAATTTCAATCTAATATCGGAAGCATTTTCCTAATTTTAATTAGTAAGCATCTTAATCATTCATCAATACTGAATAAGATTTTTAACAAAAATAATGTAAAGATCGCTACGTTAGTAACATCAATAAATCTATATCCCAACATAACAACATTGTATTGAACAAATATATTTCCAAGACAACAAAATAAAAAAAATAGGATCTACCCTTTAAATGGTCAATGTATGACTGTTAATATTGTATACCGAGCTAATATATATTCCGGTAACGATGTTAAATTTTATTTTCGTTCCAATGAAAATCCTTGGGAATTTCGTTTTTACCATCATCGAATATATATATATATATTCGATGATGGTAAAACGAAATTATAATATATATATATATATATATATATATATATATATATATATATATATATATATATATATATATATATATATATATATATATATATATATATATATATATATATATATATATATATATATATATATATATATATATATATATATATATATATATATATATATGTGTGTGTGTGTGTGTGTGTGTGTGGTGGAGTAATGGGTAGCAGCTCGGATTGAGAAATCGGAGAGCTGAGTTCGAATTCCAGTCGAATCCATTACATGTGGATATAATACGTGCTAATACCTTTGGGAAAAGTATAAATCCTCTTCTTCTCCTCCCAGCCATGGGTAAAATAGCAGGACATACCGGGTTCTATATCCTTGGATGGAAACTGGTCTACCGCAGAAAGAAATGCCAACCTACTGCTTAAAAAAAATTCTGCCTTGTCAATCATGTATCGAAAGATACATGATTGCTTGAGCGTGTATCACGCATGGTACATAACTGACTGACATTATATATAATCATATGTGATAAGTCCTCTTATGCCGACATGGAATATTTTTAAAATTCGGTGAAAGAAAACAACAGAGTAGAAGGCAAAATACTAATTGGTTAATTGTCCGACCGAACGTATCGAAGTATGCGCGGCTAATCGAGCGACTATCCAATCCCTCCTGAAGACGCAGTGATCAGGCACAGTTTGGTTTATTCAACTCTCACAGAGTCCACCTGCTGACCTCAGTTGCAGTATCTAAGAGAGAACGCATTATCAGGACGTCATAAACAGTCTGAACAAAAACAGTACTCTCAAACACTCGATCATGCTGACTTGTGACATCCTGTTATCCCAAACATCTCAAATAGTTCAACCTACTGAATTTCGCTCAAAAATCTTAGGTCAACCCCTGGTATGGTTTTCAAGAAATTTTCTAAAGTAGCAGAATGCTATGATATTCCCCGCACCCAGGCCAATAACATCAAGATAACACCTACTGGACAAATCAACCATGAATGTGATTCGAACCCGTGTTGCCTGGTCAGAAATTAAAGGTTCTTACCACTCGACCATGTGTCCGTTTTTATATACGAGATTACAGATTATATTACGTATCTTTCAAATATGGGAAATATGGTGTACGTATCATTAGGTATACACACACAGGAAAAGATGCCCTTACTTGCACACACATATAGACAGACATATAGATACACATACTCATGTATATATATGGATGCCCACGTAAAAAAGGAAGATGTGATTTTATCTAAATCTAAAATGTTTATATTTTACACCCCTGTGAAAATTAATTGAAACAAACACTTTAGTTTCCTTTCTTTCGCCATACGCTCAGTTTTAGACACACTGGGTTGACATGGTACAATCGATTTCTATTTTTTCTTCATAGTAGGTCATTTGCAGTGTTGTGCAGCAATATGAATCTATTTTCGAGCTGAATGACGAAATTTAGTTGGCCTTAAATTATATTGCGTCATCCGTGATTGCATAAGATTTGTATCACGCCCAGACATTATTGTCTCGACTGTCGATTAGTTGTCCTACAGCCATTGTCTGCAATGGACGTTACTCCAAGGAAGCGTACAAAATTGTAACGCTGCACGAAGACACTGGCAAGCCTTACCAGCAATTCAAAGACTGGCTCGGAAACTCTTCTGGTTTAAATCCAATCGAGAATCTGTGGTCAATCTACAAGGAGCGACTTCGTGGAATGAACATACGAAGTACTAACATGTGCAATGGGTCATGTTTTATTAAACAAATTGGAAAAAAATATAAATAATAGCGTTAATTTTTCAATTAAATTTGCAGAATGGTGTAAAGAGAGAAGGTGATTATTTCTGACGTTTAGTTTTCTACGCAGTATTCCCTTTTTGTTCGAAGGGAAGGAAAGGAAAAAGTAGGGCGTTTTGTATACCAAGCGACTGAGAGCTGATCTATGTAAACTGTCATGTTCGGGTCGGAAAATTAGATCTGGGCCATTCTTGGCGGAAGACGAACTTGTCGGTCGCGTGGTCCATATACAACCAGTTCCCATTGCCCACAACACGTCGGTATGTGTACATGGTCGAGTAGTTGGTCGTGGAAAGATCTAATCTATGAGAGCTAAAAAGAAGCCTTTCAAAGTGTCACCTACCTACCCAGTCATGCGATCATTCGAAGACTGGAATAAAACATCTAGTTATAATATGTGAAACAGGGTTTGTGATAACATTAGTCTACGCGGCGCTTGTCATTCACTGTGAACATGCGCCAGACACTTACCCAGCTTTACGTTTTCACCGACAAACTGCAACGTAATCATTGATCAGTTTTTAGAAGGCTTGTGTGAGGCTCGCGTTCTATTTTTACACTCACACATTTACATATAAATTCCTATGCACACACAGAAATACACAATATAAACACAAATATTAGGTTGGTGCAAAAACAATGACGTAATAATGTCGTTTTTTGACGTTAAAAAATACGTCAAAAAACGACATTGTTACGTCATTATTTTTGCACCAACCTAATATTATGGCAATGTTGACATTAGCGGTTTCTCCACCACGAAATATTTAATCACATTCAGTGCTGCGCAATAGTAAGTGAACCCCAAATATAATATTTAAAATAATTGTCTGTTTTCCAGATAATCAATAAATCTTAAGTAAAATATATATTTATTTATTAAGAATAACTTTTATTAAATGAATTATTAGGTTGGTGCAAAAATAATGACGTAATAATGTCGTTCTATTACGTATGTTTTAACGTCAAAAACGACATTCTTACGTCATTATTTTTGCACCAACCTAATACAACCTGTTTCAAAGATTTTCAAAGATTTGTATCGGGCTGGAATAAAAAATATTAATTAAAAATGAAGATATGTAAAAGTAAATGAATCATTATATTCACACACTTTATTTTTGTTTTACATGGTTGCCAGTTCAAATAATTTTTGTGCACATGTAAAAATCAAAATAACGTCTTCATATTTGTTTTGATAAGCTGTGTATATTGCAGTAAAAAAAAATCATTGTTCGTGCATAAATGTGCAGTTATAGATTAAATTTCTAAATAATATGCATCTCAAAATCAAAATAACTCCCTGAAGCTTTAAAAAAGCGCACTTTTGAAACCTCTAATAATGAAGAAGGGACACAAATCTATCAGAACGATTTAGAATGCACTTCTCTACCATGCAACAAATTATTTATAAATGGAAGGCCTTTGGTATGACGGCATCACAATCGAGAATTGGCTGTCAGCTAAAAATTACAACAAAAGCAAGTAGACATCTTGTTCAGCAAGGCCAGACAAATCCTCTTTGGGGTCTCCAAGGATAACTAGCCAATGTTTGAATCAATGTGAATACATCTTCAATGAGACTAAATCTGAACAATGCCGATCTTCATGGCAAAATGCCTAAAAAATGTCATTTCTTATGAAGCAGCACAAGCAGAATCTCATATTATTAAGCTAAAATCATTCTGGCAAAATATTTTATAGTCTGATGAGACCAAACTTGAGCTTTTGGGGAGGAACAATAGGTCGTATATCTGGCTTACTTCGAATACGGCTTTTGAAGAGACGAATTTGATACCAACCATTAAACATGGCGGTGACAGCATTATGATTTGGGGGTGCTTTGCTGCAACTGGAACAGGCAAATTAGTACGCATTTATGGTACAATGAACTCTGCAAGATACCAAGCAATTTTGAACGATAGTGTCTTGTGCGCATTTCAAATATTGTGTTTAGGTCGGGGCAGGAACTTCCAACAGGACAATGATCTGAAACATCAAAGCAAATCCACTAAAGAATGGGTTCTTAAAAAGGAATTTCAAGCCTTGGAACGGCCTAGTCAAAGTCCTGATCTAAATCCAATTGAAAATATGTGATTCAAGTCTAAGAAGGCAGTGCATGCCAGAATCCCAGGTAATATTGAACAACTGTGGGAGTTTTGATAAGACGGATGGTCAAAAATCCCGCAATCAATACTGCCAACAATAAATTCTTTGAGGAAAAATTATTACAAGCAATACATTTTTTAAGAAAATAAATATTACCAGCAATAATTTCTTGAAGAAAAAATATTACCAGCATTTTGTAAATAATTATTACCAGCAATGCATTATTAACAACAATATATTTTTGAAGAAGAAAAAATATTGCCAGCATTTAATTTTTGGAAAAATATTACTAATATAAAAATTGTCGGCATTGAATAACCCATTGAGGTTGATATGCTGTAAAACAAGACAAACCAAACCAAACCAAACCGTATGTGCTTATATATGAACCTATTGAGCACCTCGATTTGGTGTAATGGCAAGCAAGCTTGTCTTGCTAGAGCAATTACGATTGAGTAGTGAGTTCGATCCTCACTGGGTACCCCCTACTTTCGGCCTTGTGCCACATCTAAGCTACGCTTAGAAAATCACTATATATGTACCCGTGGGTATAATTATTTATTCATTGTTTTTCGTCTTATTAATCATTGGAGATTATTTAAAGCTAATGAATATTTTTAGAAGGGTTTTTGGAGATAATAAGCATTTACTGACACACGTTGTACTAATTATTGTATAGTTGTTAGCTAAAAGAAAATTTTATCGATCTGGCGGAGGCGATCACAACGTCTAGCACCTTTGGAAAGTGCCTGAAAACCATACCAAGATTTGACCCAAGCCTTGCGTGTGAAACTAAGCAGACGGAACCATTCAGTGTGCTTGCACGACTTGTTCAGACTGTTGATCATGCAGGATAACACATTCACTCCCAGAAACTGCAATTTTCAACATAATTGTAGAAAATTTAAAAAGAAAATCTCGTTGGCATTGTAACATCAAAAGGATCTGTAACCAAATATTTAATGTAAGGGTTCACTTACATTTGCACATCTTAATTTTAATTTTTAATTAATATTTTTACTCAGCTTAATAACAAATTTTAAAAGTGGTTGTAATTATTTTAATAAATGTTTTCTTAATTAATATATATTTTAATTAAGATTCGTTGAGTATCTGTTAAAAGAGACATTTTTCTTTTACAATATTATCTTAGGGGTTCACTTACTTTAGCAGGGTACTTTATACATGCACTCAAATGCATACACGCATACATGAACTTACGCATACGAACATATTAAACAGATATGACATATATATACACACACACTCATATGTGTAATAGTATGCTTCAACTTCTGCGGATTAGATAAACACATTGTTGGGGCGCACCCACCTTCTAACTAGAAATGGACTGGTCCCTCTTATATAAGTCAGCTCTAGAGAGAGGGCGGGAGAGAGTCAGCGTGAGCAGTCCAAATAAGCTTACCCGGTACATACCGTTGGACTATAGACTTTGGATATTGTTTCGTACTAACCAACCTTCGTTCTACTAATCACTCTATTGTTAATTGCTTTTATGAATATACCAATATTTTCCTCTACAACTGTGTTTGTCTTGATTCACACACCGACACGCGGGAAACTCACAACATCTCAACACACATGCATAAATACTCGTACACAAATCCATACATGAACATGAAACACACATACAGCCACATACATACACACGTTTACACGTATACCAACAAACAATCAGACGTCCTGTGACACGTAAAGAGCTGCACGTGTCATTAGTTATGTACACACATGTAAGATATCCTTACTTGCACATACACACATATAAACATACATATATACAATCTAATATACAGACGTTTACCACATGCATAAAAGTGCACACACACACACACACATATATATATATATATATATATATATATATATATATATATATATGTGTGTGTGTGTGTGTGTGTGTGTGTTGTGGGGCTCTCCCCTTTTTATATAAGATGGACTCGTCCAAAGTATACTTATACTGACAGCGAGAGAATACCTGCTGTTGTGATATGTTGCGATAAGTTGAGATACGTTGAGAGATACGGGGACACACACCTTGTGTTCTCAGTTATACAAGAGTCCAGATATATATATATATATATATATATATATATATATATATATATATATATGTTTACGGCTTTACTTATAGAGACTTGTACATATACTTTCTACTAACCCGCATTCCTGGACTACTAATCTTCATTTCAAGTCTCTTATTCTTACGTTTAATATTAATTTTATTTTCTATCTCAATTACTGGCGTTGTTTATTTATTTGTGCAGGATTCCATTCACGGAATCAACAACTATATATATATATAATGTTCGAACATATGAACACATATACACGCATACATGGTCACTCGTATCCGAGGATGCCCGTCTAATACGTTGGCTAACTAATCCGCAATGCAGGCGCCGATCAGATTGTTCATCATCCACAGAGCTTACCTGTACATTATACTATAACTATGTTGAATGTTGCAGTTTTTAGGAGAGAGCCCGTTATTCTGCGTGATTAACAGTCTGAACAATACGTCCTAGCATACCCAAGGGTTCCGTCTACTTAGTGTCACTCACAAGATTTGGGTCAAACCGTGGTGTGATTTTCAGGCACTTTCCAAAGGTGCTGGGCGCTGGAATCGCTTCCTCCCGACCGATAACATCTTCTTCTAGGCCTCAGCTATGGGATAATTAATATTTTCTTCAAAAATGTATTGCTTGTAATAAATTTTCCTCAAACAATTTATTGTTGGTTTTAAAACCTCTCGTTTACACTTTCATAGTGTTTTGACCCCAGTTTTAGGTTTTACTATTTTCCCACAGTTGGGACCCTAACAGGTGCTACCACCCAGGTTCAAGATGGTCCTGGGTGATTCCACGCTCCTCAAAACCTCCTGATCAGAAGCCTTGCTGTTGGACGTTGTTTATCGTCTTACGCAGGATGCTGATGTAGTTTATCGTCATACCCAGAAGGATAAGTACTTACTTAAAGAGCTGTTCGCATATACCATCACATATAAATTATATATATATATATATATATATATATATATATATATATATATATATATATATATCCATTCATATATACAGACGTTTATCACATTCATAAATAGACGTGCGTATATACATGCATGCATACACAGACGCACATGTAAACACATATACATAAATTTATGTAATCATATATACACACGTTTACACCAATACGTGTACATATGTGAAGTTACATCAGCTCATACGAGTATATAAACAAAAGTACGTATATACATGCATGTACAGTTTTTTAAACACATATGCATACATACAATCAATCATATATACACGAGTTTACACATGCATAAGAAGCCGTACGTATTTACATGCACATAGATTAACCAGCTGCTAACAGCAACGAACGTGCCAAATTTGTAAGAAATTTAATCAATTGATGAAAGTGTAATTTGTTTATATTCATAAAATTTTCAAATAATAACTAAATATTTACCTTTTGCAGATTCTCTCTTCCTCTGATGTCTTAAATTAGATTTTGACACACAAGATATTGTAAATTAGGGTGGGCTGAAAAACAGAAGAACAAAAAAATTGCTGTCCAGTTAAAATAAACATTCGACCAATTATATAACATCGTCACCAGAAACGTTGCTTCATCGTCTGGTAATGGCTGGCAAGTCGGACTTGTGGATGATAAGGAGTTAGTTCGATCATCATTGGGTGACCCATACTATTGTTTTTGTGCCCAAATTAAGCTTCGATTCGTATCTAACGACAGCGTCAACACAAAAAAAATATGTGATTGAAAAGTTCAATTTTTATTTTTAAATTCAACTTGATTAGCTAATTATTTTTTAAAAAAATAGCCTCTGTTGAATTTCATTTTTTCCACTATAAATCGATAGATCCTAGTTATAGAGAATGAATTATTTTCAGAAATACTTTGAATTCATCCTGTAAGCATATACATGCATACTTTTTATAGGCACACACAGACACAGACACACACACACACACTCTCTCTCTCTCACATACAGGCAGATAGAAAATACATAAAAAATAGATAGATAGATATGAACAGAGTGAGATAGATAGATAGATAGATAGATAGATATAATTTTTTTAATCATTTTACACTAAGCAAGGCAATATAGCCAAGACAAATAAGGTTACTTAATGTGAAACAGTATGTGAAGACGAGAAGCGAGAAGAATAAAATTAGTTAAGAAGAGAGAGATGGCGATTGTCACTGCATTTATCGTTTTGAAGATCAAACTTCACTAGCCGTAAAAGTTCCACAAGCGAGAAGTGCGAGAGAAGATACTGTTATTTTAGAACAATACGCTTACATCAAGCCGATTCAATTGTGAATTGATGCGACCTTGCCGCCAATTTAGAACTGCGCTTAAATTCATAAAGTCTAGGTACCATTCCAAAGAGTTATATTTAGTTCTGCTAAGTACAGAAAATGTGGCGCAAGGCCAAAATGTGAACGGGCAAAAGGATGGTTTAATCTGTCTCAGACATACCATAATATCCGCCCAGGGTGAATGCCGCATCACACACATACACATACCATAATATTCCTAACACCAAAACAACGCATTGTTAGTTATCTTTCTTACAACATCCACCATAATACCTCATTGTCTCTATGAAAATCCTAACTAGTCTGCATATGTACAATTCATTGTCTGTGGGGGAGGGGGAATAAAGCAACAATTTAGAAACTAGCCGCTATTAGTATTTACAATATATATATAACAAAGAGTTCATCCAAAATAAAACATGTAAGTATTTATGGAAAAGACACAGAGAAGCGACATTACGGCGGTTGGAAAGTGAAGCCGAGATGCTAGGTCAAGACCAATGATATTGCAGATTCTTCTTTGGATTTCATCAGGGATCACTAAGTATAATATAATATAGTGCAAGTGAATGGAGTATCAGGACAGTGCTAAACGCGATTAAACTATATATTAAATGAAATATGTACATTAGGTATAAACTTCGTATTGTTTACAATAATTATTTTACTGGTTACGATTATTTATCTTCATTCATTTTACTATGACTATGGTCTATCTCCTTAATATTCCCTTAGACATGATAAGAAATTCCAAGTTTATACATTGTTTCAAGTACAATGTGATGTGAATGTCATAGGAAAATGTTAAGATTTTGATGATAAGAAGGATAGATATAAATTGAAGAGGCTAAGATTGCAGTGTTCGCGGAAGTATCGACGCAGGAGTCTGTTTCACAATGTAGGAGAGCATGGGAAACTACTAAGTGGAACTTATTGGAATACGGAGGGAATAAGGTTGATTCGACTCAGTGGATGTAACGTGGGCGGACTTATGTGTAAAGTCTGAATTGGTAGAACGTAGAGCGTCTGAACATTTGTCAAGTAGGAGTGACAGAATGGAGACGTTGAGCGTGTGCTAAATAGGCAGTAACATGAAATTGTGTCGTAAGGTATAATGATGTACTTGCCATATATATATATATATATATATATATATATATATATATATATATATTCTAGGAGATTAAAACAAAAACATGTTTAAAATCGTTACACAATAGTCTCCAGTTAATTGTATTCACTGGTTTCTTAAAGACGTCTTTTAATAAAATCTATGTTGCAATTAGCTATACGTTTGATTATCTTACAACCCCTCCCCTTAGTTTCTTATGGAAAATTGAACAAGTCGTATTTGCCCACAATTATGATACAGTGTTGCCATTAGCTTAATTAAATGGCTTTGTCTATCATTCTGTTTCAGCTTAGATTATGCCATTATCGAAATTTTCTTTTTTAGGTTAATTTTGAATTTAGCTTAGGTCTGACACCTGATTGGTTAATCGGTTCAAACCCACAAGCTTCATTTTAATATTAATTCTGATCCCGAATTTTCTCATCTTCTCTTACACTTAAACAGGTATGAGAGTGTATATTTTGCTTTTGAAATTAAAAATAATCGTTTACTCACCAGTTACTTACCATAGCCTGAAGTAGCACAACGCAGTGCCGAAACACGAAAGCTAGTGTATAGAGATTTTGAAATGTCTCTGTTTTAATCTCCTATAATAACTAATATAAACGTATATTCTGTATTGACCCCTTATTTAAAATTAAATGCTATGGACTGTGGAATTATACTGCATTTGTTCTTATTTATACCTGGTTATATATATATATATATATATATAATTATTTATTTAAAAAGTATATAACATAAATATGTTATAAAATCACTACAAAAATAGCCATTTTGTTTCAACACCTCCGGTGTCTTATCAAGTGATGATGTTGAATACTTGGGTGTATATATATATATATATATATATATATATATATATATATATAGAGAGAGAGAGAGAGAGAGAGAGAGAGATAGAATAAGTACAAATGAAATGTATGTCACTTATCTGATTCATGTTGTCTTCAACATACTGACTTCAGCCTTCATAGTATGTATGTTGATCCTGAACTGAACTATTTATTTAATCTACCGGCGTATAATGTTTTCGCTCCACTGCCTATGTGTAGGGATATTTCATTTCGGTAAAAAGAATAAAAAATACAATAGAACATGAAATTATTGACAACGGTTTGCTTTTATATTTCGTTTAAGGATTCTTTTTTAAAATGTTTCTTTAATACTTTTTGGCTTTATCCATTTTATTTATTTATTTTTGTTTTTTTTTGACGCCATTGTTCCACTATTGGAACATATTTTCAGACATGTTCATTTCATACTAGGCTTTAATATACACGCACAAGACTGGAATTTTGCTTAGACATCGTGTTAACGTCAAGTCATACTGATTTTCGTCAAATTCTGCAACTATTCTCTCGCATTAAAACGTTAATTTCGCTTTAAATGTTATTAAATAAAAAGTAACAAATCGATAAACAAAGATCTCCATAAAATACTTTTTGTCGTTCTGCTTACAGTAAGCGAGGAATTAATCATATGAGGACGCCTTCGTTGTACAGTTCATGGATCTTCGTCCCTTTAGACATTCGCAGTATCCGGTAAAATTGTTAAGATACCTCTTGAACGGTTAAGTAGTAACATGAAATTTTTCATTCGTTTGAACCACCATTGTGAAAACGTGATATATATGAGCATGTATAAGAAGTGTAGTGGTTAGCAGTCCGATACATGGAATTGATGATCCGAGATCGAATTCTGGTCGATTTCATTGCATTCACTTTCTAACAAATAACTGTGGACTCATTGTGAACCCATCTCTCCTCTCCCGTCTGTAGCTTAAATAGCAAGGTAGACTGGGCTATCCAGTCAATGTTTGCAACGAGAATAGGATGAGAGACGCTCTGAATACAAAAACCCACTGCCTGATGATGATTAGTCTAAGGGGGGGGGGAGATACAATACCTGTAATGCAAAAACAAGTCAAATTTCAACAAATATTGATGACAAACATGCGTTTCACGGGCTGTTAGTGAAAAGCGGATCGCTTCTCCATTGCGACAAGTCTTCTCTCACAACAGATAAATAACCTGTTCCTTAAATACATTATAAAAGATTATATAAAATTAAACATATACAGCAGTATTCAACGCAAAAGACAGTAGACTGAAAAGAAAAAAAAATATCCCCACCACCTTAAAAGCTGAATTCCTTGAAAGAAAGTTAATATTCTTTGATTTATGGAATCGTTGGGGTATTATTCTTTTACGCATCTTAAAAAGCAATGAAACAATAAAAGCACATGTATGCATGCAGTAGCTGAAATATGTCTATATCAGTCTGGTCAAAATTCGCCTTGCTCGAGTTAATAAGTAAAAATTTGTGTTCCCCTCCATGGCTACACAAGGCCGAATCCAGAAAAAATACGGTACATTATGAATCTCGGTCGGTCTGTTCTAACTTAACCTGAAACAAAACAATTATTACGGTTTTTTTGGGTTTTTTTTTATATTTCATAAGGAAAATTATCTCTACCAAAAAGGCAGACTCAAGAGGTCATCGGAAAGTTTTTAACAATCAAAAGGTATCGAAAAACGGCCTGAGTAATGGCAACAAATCATTCCACATAATGGTGAGTAAAATATGACTGGAACTTCTTTTTCGAAGAATAGAGCTGATATTTACTGTAATATTTATTTTGCCTCTGGATACAGGCTTTTTTTTTATCATCCTGCATTATAAAGAAATCATACGTCATCATCTTTGTGACACTGATAATATTTTTCGCTGCGTTATCTAATCCATTCAAATGTTCTTGGCTCCATATCCCCGAGAAGATATTAACATAATATAGTGGACAACAATAGTAAATAAAAAGAGCATTTATGCGTGACAAATGCAGACGAAATGTTCGAATCTTGGAAATGATATTGATGCAATTCATGCTGAAAAGAAAGTGTTTTTTGTTCACGAAAAGCAAATGAAAGTACATCTGAAGCACGTGGATTTGGCTTAAATGTACGCCAAAGTCATTTTAGCAATTATTCCTAAATATGTCAAAATGATCGAGCGTCATCTGGAAATATACAACGTGAACACATTCATCATATTTCTTAAATTGTTTAAAGGCATTATATCAGGTTTTTCATTTCAAAACATTTAAATTCGGATTGATACCCTCCTCGTTGTTGCTATTGCTATAGTGTTTCGAACGTTGTAACCACCAGCCTTTCTTCTTCAGGTATCTGTAGGTCCTCGTCAACCTTCCTATGTTACATTTTTCTCGCCCTTGTTGTCAAGATCTAGGGATATCTATCCTTATACTTTTATTAATCCAGTCCGGTTATTGATGGTTATTCCACTAGGTCTGTTTTGATTGATTGACTCTCTTTTTACGGTTTATCAATCCTTTGTAGGCTATTTTAAGCCAGAAAATACTTTTGGATTATATATTTTTTTTAATGTTTTAGCGATACAATTCTTATTAATTAACCGATAAGAGGAGGATTCATACCTTTCCAAAGGGTATTTCGGTGTAAGTGAATATAAAGAACCCAACGGAAACTTGAAACTTACGTCCCCTGGTATTCCTAAGCCGTCACCCATCTATGTACTGACCAGGCTCGACGTTGCTTAAATTCGGTGATCGCAAGAGAACCTGTGTTTCAACGACAATACCAGCGGACAATAGCCTAGTAGCGTTCCTGCATTAATTGGTAGACGAATATTTAGTTCAACCCTGACCTGGATCGTACTCCCTCAGATTTATTGGTGACGCGGGTGGGGGGCATTAACTAATTCCGGATTTAAGCTTATGCACATAATAGTAATTCCTTATTACAGAAATTAAAACTTTTTTCAGAAATTAGAACAATTTTTTGTCTATTATATATATATATATATATATATATATATATATATATATATATATATATATATATATATATATATTTCAATTAAAGACTTATTCTTTAGAGAAAATCAAAAAATTTGAATATAGCATACTGTTTACATTGTTTTTCTCAATTTTGTCCCTTACTTTTTGGACGTTCCAAATTTGAAAATAAATAAATAATTGTTATAATTCTTTTTCTATCCTTTGCAAATGATTCAAATTTTAGTATGCTATTATGGATGATAACGACTACCAGTTCTCAAAATTTCAGCTTTTCACAGTTGTTATTTCTAACAAATATTAGGTTTTAAAATTTTGTCCCTTAGTTTTGTCGCTACTGTATATATATATATATATATATATATATATATATATATATATATATTTATATATATATATATATATACCAGGATCATTATTCAACTTATTCAAGATGATCTTTGCCATCTCTAACTTTCTAAATTTTTGTTTTGGAGTAACAATGTGTCTCACAGTTTTCATGTACGATTTCATTTTCACTGCTCTGTGGGCGGTCATAGCTGAAACTCCTCTCTCATTGACAAAAGCCTTAAGAATTGAGTTGAATATTTTCTAATAGATCTCTTTAGCTCTAAGTTGAAATAATGACCCATCTTCCTGTTGTCCCCGCCCCGATCCATTTTTCCTCTCAACTATTCCCTCTGTTTTAAAAATTATTCACCGTTCTCTTGATGGTTCTTGAATGGTCTTTGAAGATGGAAGCCAGTGTATGAATGTTGGTACCATTACTGATGGCTCATTTGGAAAGACAGCGAGGCTGACAAAAAATGATTTTAACTTGTTCTTTCTAGAATAACTCAGAGGGTTTTTCAGTGACTCTCATCACAAATGGGGTCAAGACGGCTAAATGTGTTATCTGAAAATCTGGAAAAAAAAAGAAACTCGATTACTTTAGTGTTTTTCAGATATTAAACATTTTGTGGGATGGACAATTACTCTGTTACAAGATTTGGAATTGTTTTTTTATGTTATATATATATATATTAGGTTGGTGCAAAAATAATGTCGTTTTTGACGTTCAACTTCAAAAGATCATAACTCCTTTCATAATAAACTATAATAATGAGAACCATTAGAATCGACACATTTTTGCCAACGAGAAACAAGTTTATTTTCTCATTAGCATAAATATCCGGAGTTCTGGAAGCGATGAAGTCATTGAAGGCCGATTCGGCATCATCTCGGCTTTTGAATCATTTTTCGCGCAGGAAGTTGTCGAGATGCTTGAAAAAGTGATAATCGGTGGGCGAGAGGTCTGGTGAATATGGCAGATGAGGCAGAGTCTCGTAGCCCAATTCGTTCAGCTTCTGCAGGGTCAGTTGAGCAACATGCGGGCGAGCGTTGTCATGGAGGAGAATTGGTCGCTCCATATTGACCAATCTCGGGCACATACGTTGGAGCTTCTGGTGCATTTCGTCAATTTGTCGGCAGTACTTCTCCGCCGTAATCGTTTCGCCCGGATTCAAGAAGCTGTGATGGATGAGACCGGCCGCAGACCACCAAACAGTCACCATAACCTTTTTTGCTGCAATTTGGGCTTCGGGAAGTGTTGTGGAGCTTCTCCGGCATCCAACCACTGTGCCGAACGTCGCCGGTTGTCGTAGAGGATCCACTTCTCATCACATGTCACAATCCGCTCGAGAAATGGGTCGTTTTTGTTGCGCAGAAGGAGCGTAGAAGACACCTCAAAACGACGATTTTTTTGATTATCGTTCAATTCATGTGGCACCCATTTATCCAACTTTTTTGACTTCCCTCTTTGCTTTAAATGGCGAACGACTGTTGAGTGGTCGACCTCGAGTTCAACAACAACTTCTCGTGTGGCTCTGCGAGGATCGGCTTCAATTAAGGCTTTCAAATGTTCGTTATCAACCGCAGTCAGCCGGCCGCGACCGTCTTCATCTTCGAGGCTCTCGACACCATTGCGAAATTTCTTGAACCACCGTTGTGCCACACGTTCGTTAGTGGTTCCTGGGCCAAACACATCATTGATATCACAAGCTGTCTCGGCAGCTTTTCGGCCTAGTTTGAACTGGAACAAGAAAATTGTGCGGATTTGAATTTTGTCCATGCTGTCGAAAAGCCTGCAAAAAAATGAATGAAGAGATTGAGAACGGTAACGAATAACACGATTCGATAGAGCGAAAAACGCGCTTCAAAATGATATATAACATGGCTATATATATCAATGAATTCATTCAGAAATCATATATAAAACTAACATATGTGAGAAAACGACATTATTTTTTTGCAATAATATATATATATATATATATATATATATATATATATATATATATAAAAGTGAAACATTAAAGTCAACACTTAGAGGCAACAGTCTGTTTCATGCTAGACGCAACTGTCAAGCCGCTGCCTGACGATTGCGTCTAGCATGAAACAGCCTGTCGCCCCTAAGTGTTGAATTCAATGTTCATTTTATATATTTACACACGCTCTATATTTTATATTGAGCACTTTATCCCATGAATAAAGCACCCCTTAAGACTATATTTCTTCACACACACACACACACACACACACACACACACACACATATATGTATATATATATATATATATATACATTTCTACGGCTAATATAATTTTCTGTATATTTCTATATATCTTTCCTAATTTGCTCCTGATATTACGCATATGCAACGTAAGCAATTCTTAAGATACGAATGCACGTTATAAAAGTAATGACCTCCATTTATTTCCATGGAAACTAAAACAGATACTGCGAGAACAATAACGCTGTTTGATAGCCCGAGTTTTTATCTGTAAAACCATTTTTAACTAGAAAATCATTTCCTTCCATAGTCATCATCATTCGTTGAATATATATATATATATATATATATATATATATATATATATTTATATATACAGACACACACATTCATATATATATATATATATATATATATATATATATATATTTATTAAAGACATTTTTATGTTTAACGTTCTTTTTTTTTATAGATACAAGTATTTAAGTAAATGTTTGTTTATAATAAACAGTATTAAATAACATTCAGGCCAGTAAATATTATTTAATACTGTTTATTATAAACAGAGCATTTACTTATATACTTGTATCTATAAAAAAAAAACGAACGTTAAACATAAAAATGTCTTTAATAAAATAAATTGTCGGACTTTGTCCATTTCTTAATATATATATATATATATATATATATATATATATATATATATATATATATATATATAAATGCTGGTACTGTTTGGAAAAACCTTAGCTAGTTCGATTTGTAGTAGATAAAATCGGTACCCAAGGAAAAATAGGAAATAAAAAAAGTAAGAACCAAGGACATTAAACTGACGAACTGTTTAGTTAGGTTTGTCTGGCTCCTTAAGATTTTCTTATATATATATATATATATGAAAAATTCTCAGAGTTAACCAGTAGAAAACACAATATTTATAAATATAAATGGCAATAGGAAAACTGTAATAGCTGCCGATGCGTTTTGCCTTGAGAAAGTGCACATTGGACGAAACGCGTCGGCAATTATTACAGTTTTCCTATTGTCATTTGACTGTCTGCAAAAACCAGGCTAATATACAACTAATTAATACATGATAATAACTATCGACAATGTAAAAGCAATTGCCACGGACATTATAATTGATATGCGGAGCTCAAAAGACACCGTTGGTTAGAGCTACGTTTCTTATATTTTTGCCTTAACACTCTTGAGGCCTCTGTGGAGTATCGTACCACTGCTTCACCACGCTATTTCTTACTGTGGTTTTCGTACCAAACAGATTTTGTTTGGTTTTACGGCATATTAGCGTCAATAGGTTGTTTAATGCCAGCAAGATTTTTCAACTAGATTTGTATGAATAATATGAGATCAGGTTTTATTGCTGTATTCTTTTCAGATATCCAGTTCGTAGAGAAGTTGGTTTTATCGACATTCTTATTTGGTTTATATTTTTTTTTGTATAAGCCCACTCTTTTAAGAAATAATATTATGCCATCCACTTTTTCATTTTCGTTGTTTATGTTATAGTGTTGTTGTCACGGTAGAGTAATGGATAGCGGCTCGTACTGAGGAATCGGAAAGCCGATTTCGAATTCAAGTCGAATCCATTACATTCTCTTACGTGTTGATACCCTTGAGAAAGGCATAAATCCTGGTCTCCTATAGCTATGGGTAAATAGCAGGACAGACCGGCCTTGGATACAACTGGTCTACCGCAAAAAGAAATGGCAACCTACTGCGGGAAAAATCTGCTTCGTCAGTCATGTATCGAAAGATAAATGATCGTCTAAACGTGTATCACACATGGCACATGACTGACTGACTGTCTTCAGAAGGCAAGGTCTGAACACTCGTTAATATATGTTTAATTCTATATGTCGTTTCACATGCTTAGAATATTGGTTGATCTTCTTTGTTCATGTTGAAACTTGACTAATGCATGGAATAATAATGCAACACAAAATGTACTTAGAACAAAATGTATTGAAACAAGAAAGTGTACACAATATTTACATATAGTCTTTTGTATATTCCTGTGAAGACCGTTCCTGGAGAATGTGTTGACTTAGTCGCAGTCGGGCAGAGTCTCTGGTTGAATCTCTTGATTCCTCCCCTCTCTTCCAGGTACCAACCATATTTATATGGTCGGTACTCCACTATGCAAATTAGGTGGATCCTGCCACAACAGTTCACCAAGTTTCGAGTGGGTTATTCTCGTGTGGTCAGTACCAAATCGGGCTTTATGGAGTGGCGTTACCAGGTTCAAGCAGATCCGGTTTTGAATTCAGAGTTTTCCTTCAAATACCCTTCAAGAGATACTTCCGCGTGAGCGAATACAACTCTTCGGTTGGTAGGTCTTCCCCTATACATATTATTCATTTCAACTGGTGTGAATATTACCGCTCCAGTAAGTACTTGACTATTCCTGCTCTCGTCTACCTTTAAGTAGGTCGGAGAGAAAATAGATTACCGTTCCAGTGTATTGACAGGATCTGCCCGGTCTTTATTTTCCAGTACCATTCGAGTTCAAAATCGTATCCACGTCTTGTGAGTGATGAATTATTGGGTTGGTGCATAATTATCAGACGTTTTTGTAGAAGAGTTTTTTTTGTTTTTTTCTTTTTTTAAGCGATCACCCCAAGCAAGGCGGGAAGCCACTAGGACGCAAGGGGTTACAGAGAGTTGGAGCAAGACCAGATAAGAGTAACAAAGGAAAAGATGACGAAAAGGATAGTGGATATATCAACGCAACTGGAGATGTCGATTGACATTACATTTGAATAGTTGGAGATTATAGCTCTCAAGGAAACTGGAATAGGGAAGGGAGTTCCACAGGCGAGAGGTGCGAGATATAGAGCTATTGGAGTAGAAGAGGCGGCTACATTTAACAGTTTCAACAGTGAAAGTTGTGAGAGCGGGATGCCAGCCTCGTAGGACGTCTGAATTCATGAAGTCTGGGAACCAGTGAAAGCAGCTCATCGGAGCAATTACCATGAAAGTATTTGTAACAAAGACAGAGAGAGGCGACGGCGCGTCTGTGAGAGAGTGACTGTAGACGAGATGCCAGAGCAGGGCCAATCATATTGCATATCCGCCTCTGGATCTTATCAAGAAGCCCGAGGCAAACAGAAGGGGCTCCAGAGCATATATGGCAGCAATACTCCATGCAAGGGCGAATTGTTGATTTGTAGATATGAAGGATCGATTCCGGGGAGAAAAATTTCCTGACGCGGCACAGGGAGCCAACTTTCTTAGCGGTGGACGAAGCAATTGACTCAATGTATTTGTTCCATCTCAGGTCAGCAGCCAACGTGACACCGAGCAGCCGCAGAGAGGTGCTCTCGAGAAGTTGGGCGAAAAATCGCTGTTTTGTTTACTTTTTTTTAATAAAAAATCTATTATTTTCAGCTTATAAAAATGCGTGTTGATAATCATGCACTCCAGAATAACCATTTTAAAATGTTATTCTTGAATTGTTATGTTTGTTTTTTTCATAGTAAATATTGTTTATAAACGCCTGATAATTATGCACCAACCCAATATTTTCCACTCTGCGACCCGTTTTCCACTGACGAACCTGACGGTGTTCTATCGCTATTTCCATGGAAATTTTGGAGACGAATTACAATCCTTAGTTCCACTATTTCTAGCATTTATGGCTAAGACTCTCCATGCTCATTTTCTAAGACTCTCCATGCTATAAACATTACAACGAACCATCATCACTCACTCTCTATTCCATTGGTGAGATGTAAGTTCCACTCGGGGAACTTATTCACATGAGCCGTTACTTTGTGGATGCTTCCCCGATCACTAGAATCTTAACCTGCTCAACACTACGGTTAACCGTTATCTTCACCACATATACTCATAAATTGTGCCCATTACTCTGTAACCCCCTACGTTGGACCTTGTACAGGGTGAGAATTGTTATATCAAAAATATACCATTAATTTAAACGTTATATTAAGTGGATGCCCATGTTTAAAGTCCTGGGTATAAGGATAAACTACATCCGACACAAAAGACTCTGATCGGGAGATTGGAGGCTTTCAGGACCGTGGAATCACTTCTTAATTGCTGTTGTTCCCTGGTCCACCCTGACCCGGGTTTTAGCACCTATTTGGGTCCATGCTATGGGAAAATGATGAAAACAAAAACAAAACGCAGTGAAAGTTTAAAAATAAAATTTTATAGAGTGATCAACACTAGAATTTATCTGTAGTTCAAAGCATACAATTAGGTTTAAAATATATTTAGTTGAAGCCATAAAATTCTGTTCAAAATATTTAGAATTCAGTATTAAATAAAGGGTAGAGGTTGATACGCAACTAAACAAAATCAACCAACCAACCATAAAATCAAGAGGAAACAAATCTTTCATGACATCTTTATAATAACCGCCAACTTCTCAATGAAATAAAATTGTATTTCAAAATAGGCTTTCAACAAAAGTACATTAAACACATCTATAATCCCCGTCTAGTAATTATGTCCCCACAAACATATATATATATATATATATATATATATATATATATATGCGCAAAAGCTGAGTATCATGTACCATGTATTCAACTGTGAAAGCAGAATAACATGTATCATATTTTAATTATTTCAAAGGCACCCAAGAAAAATAAATTTCGACATTAAATGACCCATAAGTTGTTGATATGTTGTTAAACAAACATACATAAAAACCTAAAAACCTTGTTTGAGACGATATCCGTGTTTTTAAAATAGTGTAAATCTATGTCTACCGGTCTGTCCATTCGAAAACGAAGATTTGCTGTCTGGTAGGATTCGAACTTGCGTCTGTGTTCTAAGGGAAGCAACTGTTAAGTTGTGCAGGCATTTCGACGGAGCACCTGCGGAAAACTTTCGCAGTCAAACAATTTTCGATTAACCTATTTAAGAGATGTGTTTTTTTTCTAAATTTTGTTTTCCTATCTAAAACGCAAAGTAATTTCTACGGGATTAATGGATGTTATTCATAATCCAACTTTATTTTGCATTGCCTTAAACGTTATATTTAGTGGATATGCGTGTGGGAGGAGGTATCCCTGAATTTTAAACAAAGTATATCTATATGTACCAACATGTGTATTAATCGGTCTTCTTAACGGAAATCGCCTTCTCGCGCATATATATTTCTCTATTTACCTATATATATATATATATATATATATATATATATATATATATATATATATATATATAGATAGATATATATACATATATATATATATATATATATATATATTTAGATAGATATATATATACATATATATATATATATATTTAGATAGATAGATATATACATATATATATATATATTTAGATATAGATATATACATATATATATATATATTTAGATAGATAGATATATATATATATATATATATATATATTTAGATAGATAGATATATACATATATATATATATATATATATATATATTTAGATAGATAGATATATACATATATATATATATATATATATATATATATATATACATATATATATATTTAGATAGATAGATATATATATACATATATATATATATATATATATATATAGGAGAGAGATTAAAAAAATTTTCTTCTAGAGAAGTGAATATGCAAATAAATGATAGGATCAAAGGCTTCAGATCTGTTTGTGCTATATTTTAGCTAATCGCGCTTACCTTTCACTGACAATATATGCATGTTCTAAATAACAGACTTGATGTTAAGAACCCTGAATGAATAAGCTCTTGGTATACGCTTAGAACAATAAATAGTAATAAACAATTTGGTCGATACGTCAAAATCAGACAGCAGTTCTCTGTGTTTTACGCAATTTACCAATTCAAATAATTTTCTCTGTTGGGATACGCTTTTAAAATAGCAATACACAATCGCGTACTTTTTTGTTAAAATTGATTCTGACTCAAAACTTTTGAACTTCTTTGAAATATGGACGTATGGTTCAATATAACAACCATGTTCGATACTCATTGAGTGCTCCCTTCACGTGTCCTTGTGCTAGATAAGATTTAGTAAATACTTTCAACATATATTGTTTCTGAATTTTGTAAAATTACGTGATAAGTTGGCAAAACGGGAACCAAATTAAGACTTTTAAAACAGACGCCATACTAATAGCTACTCGCGGTAGTCATTTTTCTACCAAATGGTGTATTGTAGGCCAAATGAGCCAGTCAAGCAACGAATCGTTAATATAGTGATAGTCCAACCGTAGATTAGATGTGGCACAAGGCCGAAAGTATGGGGCGCCCAGTGAGTGTCGAACTCACTACTCAGTCGTAATTGTTCTAGTGAAACAAACTTGCTAACCATTACACCACCTTGAGGTGCCCACGAATCGTTAATAAAACTAAAGCTTCATTCAGTATTGAACATTTCCTCGGCATTAATATTTAGTTGAGTAAATATTCGTACACATGAAAAATTGTATTTTTTAAAATAAAAAAGACTTAATTAAAACAAATTTTGATACATTTTATTACATTTTTTTTACATTATTATTTTTTTAATAGTATGTGTATATATACAAAAAATCTGCCGAGGTTTGTTTTATTAAAGGCTATTACATTTATAAAAATACAATTTTTAAAGTGTACGAATAATTGTTTCCCCCCCTGTATTATTTCTAGTGACATGTTGCCACTTAACAGTTGCAAATCTTTCATAACTTTTGAGTAAAATTCCGAAGGTTTTCGCCGGACTCTTAAATCTAGTTTTGACCATAATTTTCTTTCCTATCACAAACGTTTTCTAACGATCGAAAAAGATAATAATTCCTTGCTTTAATATGATTACTTTAATATAAAGTCTAGTATAGAAAAGAGCAACACAGGTCCAATAACTTTGTAATAACAAAAGAGGATAATAGTAGACTTAAAGAAGATTTACTCTGCTTAGAATAACTGATATAAGCGTAGTGACTGTTTATAGTCCTCTACAAATGAAATAGATCTCTAAAAGGAGCTAATCATAAAATAAGGGAGATTACAACCGATTACTTTACCCCAACGTTATCCCGTGTTTTTCTTGCTCTATGCAGCCTTGCGTTTTAATGAAGAATAGTTTTCCTTTAATCCACTGTGTATGCTGCCATAGTCATGCAAAAATTAAAGTCTTTTAGGGCATTTTAAAATCTGTTCTGAACTGACAACTAGGATTAGTAGTAAAGATATGTTGGTCATTATAATTAGTTCCTAGAAAATAAAATTATTTATAATTTAATCGATTATGCTTGAGCGTGAAAGTATACCGTGGTTAATTTTACAGTTAACCATATTACGAAATGTAGGTAAAATGCGACATGGTAAGGCATCAAACTAAGAGGTTAGTTCAAAGAATTATTTCCACTTGCCACAAGATTTTCAATCGCATCCATGAAACAACGGATTCATATAGGCTTTTCAAAACAAATAGAATATTACCTGATATTTATAAACCTGAGATAGCCGAAATCCCAAGATGAAGCACTGTTATTGCTAGCTTTTTATGCTTTTATTTTTTTCCGGTAGAGCAATTTTTTTCTTACGTTCTTCGAATTTTCTTAAATTATATATATATATATTTGAAATCCACAAAGTATATAGTATTGATGAAGTTATCGCTGATATTTTTGTCGA
The DNA here is from genome assembly GCA_903632075.3 of Acanthosepion pharaonis. NCBI lineage: Eukaryota > Metazoa > Mollusca > Cephalopoda > Sepiida > Sepiidae > Acanthosepion > Acanthosepion pharaonis. The sequence continues at coordinate 2,389,860 of CAHIKZ030004911.1, forward strand.
GATTTACAAACACTACGTTTCGTTCAATTTCGCAAACCAATCGATGGAATTTGAATACGGTGACTTATCTGAAAAAAATACATTCACAAAAACCCTACTTCGTTGTTTAATAATTTCTATTATGTAATTTTATAGCACTTCATGGTAAAAAATATTTAAAAAAAAAAAATATTTTTCCTTTTTAAAAACGAACTTTCAAATGAATGTCATGCAAGGCTCCAAACCCGCTCAGAAATATTTAAACTGTAATCTGTATGCAACCACATAGGATCCATGTTTTAAAAAGTATTTGCAATCATTCTTTCAACATTGGGGACTGGCGCTACAGAGTTAATCACAAAGAATTGTGCCATAAAACAGAAACCACATCACTTTAGGACTGCCAACAGCAGCAACAAGCAAAATGAATAGCACATGAAAATAATGATACAAGAAACATGTGGACATTCAACACACTTGAAATAGAATGTTAGGAAGGAAATCTTCACAAATACTAGAAAGAGCGATAAAAGCTACTGAACTTGAGAAAAGAATTTTAAAAAATTAAAAGAAGGATTTTATAATTTTCAACTGAAAGAATTACTGGCTGCTCAGTCAATGAATGCCGAATATTTCCTTATAGGGAAACGGCTAATATCACTGTTACCATTATCATTGTTGATCTATTTTTTTATCTCTTTGTTTTTGCCTGTGTCGTATTTAAATTATCTGAAAGTTAAATGAGTATGACTCTAAACTACATCCGGCAGCTAGGCCTCTGATCGAGAGCTTTTGAGGAGTGTGAAGCCACCTCATAATTGCTGTTGTGCCCAGCTCCATCCTGACCAGGGATGGTATCAACTGTTAGGTACCCAGCTATGCGAAAATAGGTAACCCCTATACGCGGATCAATACACTATAAAAGTGTAGAAATAGATTTTTATAGTAAAGTTAAGAGCAATACATTTTTGGGGGTCAAATTATTATCACCAACACATTTGTCTCTCGTCAAAAAATTCTCTTTACAAAAATACATCAATGAAACCTGATCTACAAATTGATTTCTTACAAAGAATATATATTCTATCCGTACGAACCTGTCCTAAAAATCTTGTCGGAATTAAATAACACATTGAGGTGTTGATATGCTGTAAACCAAAATAAATCAAAACGAAAGTTAAATAACCTGCATGGATAGAACATGAAGAATAAGCCGTAGACGAGATTCGAAATTGCCTCCATTTGTACTGAATGTCTTTGAAGTTTCATTTTATACTCATTTGTCTATGGCATGCACTAAACTAAATTGAGAGTCAATCTGCCTTCATTAGTGCAATTCGAATTGTTAAAAAGATCATGTCAGTATAAACACGTAGGCTCTTCTTCATGAAGAACTCTCATTCATTAAATGCAGATGGTATTTTAAGCTATTCAAGATTATCGATAAAAGTGTCTCTTAATATTATTTTTAACCATAAAAACATTTTGCTTAATACTTGCTAATTACGAGGACATACAAGTGTTCAGAGAGAATTATATCGCAATGAAATCAACTGAAAACGAACTATCACCATGGTTATTTATGAGAAAACTGAAAATAAACATTTCGAAGAGCGTGCATTTTCCAACAGCCCTGGTGAAGCCAAAATAATTCTTCCTGTGAGTCAAGTTAGCCGGTAAAATTCTTTTTTGATACATCTAAATATCTATTTTTATTTTCTTCGAATACAATATGAAAATCAAACATAGTTACCTGGCAGTCAGGCGTACATTCTTTGGTTAGGATAGTGCATAGAGTTCATATAATTTGTCGGCAGTGGAAGCTGAATAAAAAAGGTATTTACTAAACGGAATAAATTGGTATGAAATGCCCTTTAATATGGACAACGGAATGAGGTCCTTCTCACAAATGTGATTGCTCGAAAGATTGCCAAAGAAAACAGACACTTGAAAATGTCCGGAGTAAAAAAAAAAAAAAAAAAACGTTTGAAACGTTGTGTCAATGAGTTTTTTTTCTTTTCATTTTTTTTTTAATCATTTCCTCCCAAGCTAGGCAATAGACCAACTAAGACGCAAGAGGTTTCTGAGTGCGAAAGAATATGTGAAAATGAAAATCACTATAAAGGAGAATAAACGATAAAAGAACAGGGATTAAGAAAACCGAAGATAACGATTAACACTGCATTTGATTTTTTGAAGATCAAATTTGACTGAACCAGACGAGATTTCCAGAAGTTATAAAGTTTCAGCGTTATTGGTTGATTTTCTTTTGCGACACATTAGCTGATTTCTTTTGCGACACATCAGCTTATCTATGGATTATTTAATTCCGAAATCTAAAGTTTTATGCTTTCAACTACAAACAGTTTACACATAATTTATACTTTCAAGGTAAAGCTATGTTTTTAGATATATAGTGTGTAGATCATAAATGGTATTGTTTGTAATTTTATTATATAAATAAGTATTTTTATATTTTTACGGTTACATTGATTGTCATTTTGCTATAAAAATCTATTGTTACAGATTAAAAAAAAAAAATATTCCGTTGATTTTTATAAAAAATTATACTGTTGATTTGCCCATAGTTAGGACCTTAACTGGTGCTACCAGCCCGAGTTAGGGTGGACCTGGAAGCTGTTAAGGGGGTGGTTCCACATTACTTGAAACCTTCAATCTCCCAACCATAGGCCTTGCTGCCGAATGTAGTTTATTGTCATACCCAAGACGAAGCAGGGCGACAGAAGAACGATGATTGTTACTAAGAAACATAGAGGAAGATTCATCGTAACAATTATCAAGAAAACCTTTATAGAAAAGGCACAGGGGCTCTGCATTACAGCTTTGGAAGCGTTATTGAAAGTGGCATCAACTAATAAAAGGATATATTCGTTTATTCTTTATTTAAGATAGATAATTATTAATCTCAAATGCCTATGCAAGTGCACAACACTCTCCCAATGTTTTACGTGTGGACCAGTGTATTTAAATAGTTCCGTCCGATGTATATAGTTGTATAACGTGTTATGGGATCCACCCCTTTTTGATACAAGTGGACTCGACCAGAGTGTTACTTGGACTGCTGCCGTTAAATACCCAGAGTCAGTCAGAATAGAGGGAGAGTGAGAGAAAGGCAGAGATAGTGATGGAGTTGGCGGTAGAGTAATAGTGTTATATATATATATATATATATATATATATATATATATATAATGTAACCTGGATATAAGAGAAACCCGGATATGAGAGATTTTCTCTGGTCCCAAATTAGAGCCTGTGTTAATGTATATAAAATAGACCAAACCCAGATATAAGAGAAACCCGAATATAAGAGACTTCTTCTCCGGTCCCAACAACTCTCTTATATCCGAGTTACCCATTGTATGATTGTGTAAATACATTAATTTCTTATATTTAATTCTTGCGTTTGTCATTCATTGGAGACTGAATTTCATCTCGGAATCTACAAAATAACGTAACATAAAATAAAGTCGAGATGTCAGGTTAGAACCGATAACATTGCAGATTCTTCTTCAGCAGGATCACAATATCAGCTGTGACAGCAATAATAGATGCATGGACGAATGGTAAACTTTAAATTTGTAAAATAGATTCTGGCTAGAAAATTATATAATACGACATAGTGGTCACAACTATTTGGGTGAAATCACTGGATTCGACCAAAGCTTTTATCTACTGGGCCATGTATCTTTGATGAAATTCCAATTACCTGAAGAAGGTCGGAGCATACAACGTCCCAAACGTCGTGAACATGACAACAAAGATGAGAACAACAGTCCGGATAATGTAAATTATGTAAATAATTAAATTAACTCATCTCAGAAATATAAACGGATCAGAAAGAAGGCCAGGGCGCACAATGGCTGAAACGTCGTGAATATGACAACGAAGATGAGAACAACAGCCCGAACAATGTAAATAGTGTAAATAATTAAAATACCTCATCTCAGAAATATAGCCAAGTATTAAAGATTAGTTTATATTTAATATTTAGTTCTTAATCTCCCGGTTAAGTCGAACACTTTACAATAATAAGGATTGTTCTGAACAACGCACCGTTATCATATTTGGTAACCTTATTTATTACCGGGTTTTACAAGACAATGAAAAACACAATATATGACCTGGTCTGGTTCTCTGGCCACATGTCGCGAGCTTCCCGACAAAATTCAACAAAAGGGACTGTAATGTTATCGTTCCTGACCTTGTATCTCGAAAATCACTCACTTTCACACCGCCGTGACGTGGTTTGCTTCTGTCTTTTTTATAAATATTTTAAATATGGTAATTAAACTATTTATAGAAAAGGCAGACGGAAATTTTAACGAGCCCCTCCCACTTCCTAGGTACCTCTACCGCATGATTTTAAATGCACTACTAGATTAGATAATAGGTTATATCGTCTTATTGTTGTAATATCTCGATGAAACCGTAGGTTCTATTCTATGAGATTCTTTTCTGATTTCTTGCTTCCCGACAAACTTTAAAGTTTTAAGGCAACGTCAGTATACCTACCTGTGTCTCCCTGATCCTAGCCTTTTACTGCCCTTTCTCCTCACTAAAGACCTATCATTCTCTTCCATTCCTAGTAGGCTCTTGTGTCTTAGTGGTGTTTTCGCCTTGCATGGGATTGAAGTGATTCAAAACAAATTATGACATAACTGCAAAAGTTTGTATCTTTTTATTGAGCAATGTGACGGATATATTAAAAGTGTCTCTTTATTATTTGCGCAGTCAGCGGTAATACGAGGGCTATTTAAATAACGTTCTTAGAAAATGCAATTAAAAACGAACATTTTTAAATATCAACCTCCACATTAACACTATCAATATCAGAGCTTTTCTGCTTGTGATGATGCCAGCCATTTATTAAATTCTTCAAACTCTTGAGGGTTTAACCATGCAAAAGCGGTTATTTTTTGTGTCATTAATGGTCTAAGTATAACTTTCAACAAAATTTAAGCTTAAGAAATTAAAAAAACTGGAAAATAAGGACGCTAAAGCTTATGTCTAATGATTTATAATATAAATTATGACGCAGTTACCCTATCGTTGATGATAGAAACAGATAGGGAAAAAGCATTCAGTGATAATGCTTTTTACAGGCTTCCTTTGATAATTATTTCAAGACCCTTTCGTAATAAACAGATGTAACTCTCTTTCACTCCTCTAAAAATCAAGTAGCACTATTCTCTTAGCAGCCCAGAAATCTTCCACCATTACCTTCTTTCCATAAACATTTTGTTTTAGCTTTGACTGAATTCTTACCACGTCTTGATAACCATTCTTTAGTTCTTTTTTCTTTCTTTTCGGGCTCGTATTGGTAAATCGAAGATTCATGTCCATTTATAATTCGCTTCAGAAACGCTTGCACGATTTTGATGAAATTATCTAAAAGTTCCATTAAATGTTTTGTTCTTGTTCGTTTCTGATCTGAGTTTTGCAAAACTTCTGCTCTATTTTCATTTCTCGGATACAATTGTGTGCGGTTGAACCAACTGAAAAATCTCCCACATTAGCAACTGTTAATCATCGTTCACCCTTAATTAAATCTAAAAGATCATTAACGTTTTGCCTTACTAACTAATGCTAACCAATCCATTTGACATCTTCATCTCCGTCCCGTTGGCTTTTGAAACGAGTTTATCCATTTGTCAGTACTTAATTTTTTTCAGGATCGTAAAATTAAAACAAAGTTTAATCTCCAGTTACAAGAGAGTATTCAGTATTTGTTTAAAGTTTCCGTTGCAAGCATCGCTCTTGGCTGTTTACAATTTAAACATTTTGGTACTCAAAAAGCAGAAAGTTTGCTCAAATTTAATGTTTCAGATTGTGACATTTTTTTTTTTCAGATTGTGTGTAAGCTGAACCAACTGAGGTGTCTATGCAGCCAGCTATTATTTTTGTGAATAGTCGGTCGTCCTCAATTAAATTTTGAATAGAAGTGATTTTGTTTCGTCACAAAGTGATCTTGTTAATCTGATGCCCCGTTAATTATTTTCAACACTGTTTTGTCTTTTTTGAAAAAGATTATCCGTTTGTTAATTTTCTGATTTTTTTTCAGGGAATTAAATCCACTTTCTTAAAGCACTGACAATGTCAATTTTTCAGCGCGCCTACCTCTCTATTGAATGTAACACAAGGTCATTTTTGTGTGGGTTTAACGGCAATACCAAGCAAAAAATTGATGAAGCCCCATCGGCATTTCCCTTCAGTCGCCGGGAATCCATTACTTTTTTTTTATTATCTGTGAACTGCCATGTTCATTCAGGATGAAGACGATCATGACTCTCCACTGATTTCTTTATTATCTGTGAAATGTCATGTCGCTTCAGGAATGCATTCTTTTCCTTTTCTTAAACTAGTCGTAATCCAAGAGTAGTGAGCTTAGCGCATGTCACAATTTATGCTCAAGCTTCGGAGGGAATAGACTGATTTATGCTTTTTCTAAACGAAAGTGAATGCAAGAGGATAGTCCGGTACTCGATCTCATTTCGCTGATTTTCCGATCCGCGCCAATATCAGTTGCACTACTCATATCTTAATTCTGTCAGGGTACTTCCACGTGGTGTAATACTTAGGTGCTCTCACTAGAGCATTTACGACTGAGTAGTGAATTTGTCACTCAGTTTGTACCCCATTTATGCTATGATTGGTGAATAACTATCCCAATTCTATCATTTTAAAAAGCAATATATAAATACTGGTGATGATAAAAGGATTTATTGCAATAATAGAATAAAAGAAAGAAAAAAATGAACATTTTTGCTAGACCTAGTTAAGCAATCAAAATTTTAACCGAAATGGAATCATGTAGAATTCGTTTTGATTTTTGGATTTCGAAAATAAAATTGCTTATGATTTGCTAAATTAGACAAGGATGTCCGAGTAACGCAACAATTAACGTCGTTGAAAGTGTTCAACTACAGACCTAGTCTTTGGATACACTTTCGTGCAGATACCGTAGTAAGAGTTAGAAATCCATCGTATTTCCCTCATCCTAGTTATGAATAAAATAGTAAGCTATTTTCTTTATTCCTTTTTTTTTCGGCAACCAGAAAGAGAACTCCGAGTTGAGAACCTTGGAGACGGTGATGGGAAAAACTCCAACCTCTTCCCCAAGCACTGATGATAATTCACACAAATCAATGTATTAAATGGCACAAGTACGTACGTCCTAAAAAGAAAAATTATTAAAAACTCCGGAGAAAAAAAAACACGAAAAAACAAATATATCTTAACCCACATTTAATCAACAAAGACATATTTAGCACTTGGCCTATTTGAATGAACTAATAGAATTATATAACAAGACCTTCTTCACATGTTAATTTTCTTGCTTGGCAACGCCTTTCCTCAAATTACAAATTAATGTGTATCCACATAGTATCTGTGCAGCGCAGAAACATCCCATATTGAAATTATAAGTTTAAAGTAACAAACGAAAATGCTCAACGTACAAATTCATCACAAGTGACTATACTCAAATTACAAATGCGACGCAACAAACGCCTTCTTAGAAACGTAACGGGACAAACGCCAATAATCAAATTACAAAAACACTAATAACCAAGTTAAAATGAAAATTAAAAGGCGACCAGCCTCATGTTACCAATGCGACGTCATATGCGCCAATCCTTGGGGTGTAAATCAGGCACAACAAACGCCTATCCTCAAGTTACAAATGCGACGCAAACAAACTCCCATTTTCAAGTTATAAGTGCGACACAAAACCCATCCAGCATCAAATAATAAATAGGACGCAACAACATCTTAACTCAAGTTGCCAATGCGACAAAACAACTGTGCATCCTTATGGTACAAATGCAACGCAAATAACGCCCAACTCCAGTTACAAATAAGACGAAACAACGTCCAACTCTCAAATAATAAATACAACGAAAATACGTCCATCCTCAGGGTTAAAAATGCGACCCCCAAAAAGGTTCACCACCATGATAGATATAAGAGTCAAAAGACTTTCACCAGGAAGTAATAAATGCGGTAAAAATACGACCATCCTTAAGTTACAAATGCGGCGCAAGAAATGATCGTCAGTTAGTTTATTTTCCCTGATTTTTACTTTCAGACCATTACGCATTAAGTAACTTTCTTGACTTGATTAGCGATTCTGTAAATTTTCTTGAAACGCCATCAACATTGAATAAAAAACGGAATCGTTCTTTTAAAACGCAATACTCAGTTTAAGGTAAAAGTGCCATCAAGTCACAGAAAACTAAGGAAAGTTCTTTTATGGCTGAAAAATGAGGTGAAGAAATTATATATGCGTCAGAAAATATGGCGACGTTTGCCCCAATAACGAACACGAACACGACACCATTAAAGATTTCTTTCCTCTGAAGCACAAGTATGCCTTCTGTTGTCTCGGAAATGCTATTACCTATAAACAATGAAATGAAACTCGACATGACTAATAAAATATTCCCCAGTAAGTATATCCGTACCAAACCTATATCGTATAATAGAAGAATGTCTCACTGTCCCCTGCGTAACGATATGTCTATTCAGTAAACTGCTCTTATGTAATATTAAAAAAATGATTAACCCGGTCAATGGGAATTCTATTATGCTCACATAAAGCTACAAAAAGGAGAGCTATGTCATTCTGGTCGTTTGGATTTATGGCATTGCGATCGATTGCTGAAACAAACTCATTATTCAAGGCAATGTATTGTGACGTGTTTCATTTTGTTTTATGCTGACATTTGTACTAATCTTGATACTCAATAAATCAGTTAATGGAATACAAGTCTAAAGCGAAAAGATTTGCGACAGCCAGCAAGTGTGAAACATATAATGATTGTTTACTAGTCTGCAGTTAAGATATTGATAACTCAGGTTATTGTTTGTTTAGTCGTTTGAAGAGAAATATTTAGTTTTATAGTGCTGATTAATTGTTTCAGTTATTTATATGGGTACGATTGATATATAAATTTCTTTTAATAATTATAGGATCAATGATTCTGGGTGCAAAGAACCATTCTGAATAGTAGTATTAACAAGATAGTGATTTTGAAAATCCACATTCTAATTTCTTTGGAATTTCAAATTGAAAATGCTATAGGGCATGTGCCTGGTAGGGTCGTCAAAGAAAGATAAAACCATTTTGACTGCCTCTTCTTTCTATTTAAAATTACACGTTCGTTACTTGTCATTCACTAATTTTTCTTTAAGTCATCCTTGGCATTTTCAAGTTATTGAGCAATTAGAATTTCTAAACATAACACCCCCTTTTAAATAGATCTTCAGACATCTGTGCCAACTTTGGATTATTTGTCTCTCCATTTTCGAAATTCTATATCTGTTCTTTTTTGTGCAACTTTTTTCACTGTGGATCGTCAGACTTAAAAACTAAAATTGCAATTTTATATTTTTAATTTCGGACATGCGCGTTGTTTGTTTTACATTTTGCCGGCGGCACAATATAAGGTTACTTGGGCACTTTTGTGAAAAAAAGAACACGAAGACTCAATTCCCTCTGTGAGAAATTTGGAAAAGGCATTCTGTACTGCTTGGCATTCGTGCCGGAAGTTCCAATACGAACATTTCAGCGTGTTTGGATGTCAATCTGTTGTAGAGTAGTTTCACAGTGGAGGCTTGTATTTCACTAAGTCGGTCCTGTTACGGTTTTTTGGGTATATAACGTATATAACTAGGGTATTTATTCTGGATGAATACAGAATTGTGGCACAAGGCCGAAAAGGGGAGGGGTATAGGCTGGTCTACACTAACTATCTTATACCTAGCTAATCTGATTCACGACCCATTCATACATTACAATTTACTCGTTCACCACAAGAACTTGTCCATCACCTTTCAATCCTTCAACCACAATAATACCACATCCTCTCCAGGGGAACCTACCAAAACGCTCCCCAATCCATAAAAATGCTATACATAAAATTCTAAGAATGATAGAATGCAAGGGGAGGGAGATGAACCCAATAATAACTAAAAATAAACACAACCTTCAAACTAAACATAACATATGTTAGTAGGGACCGTCCAACACTCAAAACGGAGAGGCCGCTGTATTCTGCCCTGAGGACAAAATCAAGAAGCACTCTCGCTAAGGGAATGGGAAAAGAGGATGAAATATTATACGGGCAAGGGAAAATGTAAAGCTGACCCAGTCGAGATAAAAGGGGGCCAAAACAAACTGGGGAGGTTGGGAATCTCGACTTGGACCATAACCAAAGAGCAGCCGGGATACAGGCCAGGAACAACACTTACTCACATTAACTAGGTACACTGAAGCTTGTCTAAACTAACCAAGGGGAGGGTTCCACAGGAAGCCACCCCGATGTGCCATAGGTTGACCTAGAAAAGAAAATCAAAGCTAGCCCCGGTCACACGAACCATACTCGCCTTTTTTACCCACCTTTCGCTGAAGACTGTCGAATGCAATCGTTTTCTATCAGATCTAATCTTCATCTTGAGCTGATGCTCAAAGAATTGGATTAGATGCTGATGAGAAAGACGGTTGCCCCGCAAGACTTCCTCCATCCGCGTCGTCCAAATCACTATTCGAGCCGTGGCCATCAGCATCAGAAACACCATTCGTTTCTCCCCAGAATACGGGGGCGACACATTGTCACACGCGTATGCGCGATCAATGGACACAAGCTCTTCGGGTAGAAGGCGTGCGAAGCCGTTTCTTCTAAACCAAGACCACACCGTTCACAGTCTGGCAAATCCGCCAAACCCCATATGGAAGCCTTGTCATTGAGAGGCAGCCGATTCCGAGCCAATCGCCAGGTAAGCGAAAACTCAGGGTTACTGAGGTAATCCGCCGCTGGCGCCCAAGACCAATAGGAGCGATACTCCTCCTCCGACAAGCCGAGCGTGTCACGTAGCGAATCCTTCGCGCGACCCTCCACTAAACCACGATAGAAGACCTTCCTAGACCGTGAAAGGTCACTGGACACGGAAATGGCCTTCAAGGCCAATCGACACTCGCGGAGGAAATCCGACTCACCCCGGGGTTTACAACGGCGCTCAACCCGCGAGATGGGGGGACTGATAGTAAGGCTAGGGAAGGCGTCCCTAACAATCCCCTCCAGAATCGGATCTCCTCTAGTCAATGCGCGGCGTAGGAAAGCCAACCTAGAGGCACGGATGCGACTCATAAGGTGCGGCATTCCCAGCCCCCATGACACGGACGTTTGGTGCAGACTCATCTGTCGACCCTGTTCACGCGTCCCTCCATAAAATGGAGGATAGCGATCGCTCGAGCACCTTCCTACGGTCTTTACAGAGAGGAAGTACGGACAACCGATAAAGAATCAGGGGGAAAATGTATGTAACACACACCTCCGCTCTGCCCTTCACGGACAACCGCCGTCGATTCCAAGTCTGGCCGGCAGAATCGACCTTTGCACGTACTTCAGACCAATTCTTCTCCAGCTGGAGGTCAGGCCCAAACCACACTCCAAGAATGCGGACAGGACCGTCCGTCCAACCGAAGCGGCCCGGAAGATCGACCCCCTTCCAGGCACCTAACCGCAAGCCGGACGACTTGTCGCGGTTTATCTTGGCCCCTGTCACCTTCTCGTACCGTTTAAGCGCCTTCTGTACCGCCTCAATGTCGCTGCGGGACGACACGAAAGCAGATACGTCATCGGCGTACGCGGAAACCCTGGCTCGAGACCCTCCAGGCACGGCAATTCCACGTAGGGCCGGACTGCCGGTCTCGTCCTTCAGCCGGCGAAGGAGAGGCTCCAACGCCAAAGCATAAAGGAGAGGCGACAGCGGACAACCCTGACGAACCGACCCAGACAGCACGAACGCGTCCGACAACCTTCCGTTCACCTGTACCACAGCACTGGGGGAGCGATACAGGAGGCTAATCCAGCGGCAGAAGTTTGGCTTCGAATCCAGCGGCCTGCAGGACAGTAGCAAAGGTAGCGATGGTCAACCCTATCAAATGCCTTGGACTGATCCAAATTGATCAGCGCGGCTTCTTCGTCGTCTTTTACACCCTCTATGATCGTGCGGATCAGATGCAGGTTGCTCTGAATTGTTCGGCCCCTCACAGAACAAGTCTGCTCAGGTCCCAACAGAGACTCGGCAACTGACTGCAAACGCTCCTGCAGGATCTTGGCCATAATCTTTAACTCTGTGTTTAGCAGAGTTATGGGCCTGTAATCATCTAGGTTCCCCACCACCTTTGCCCTTTTTCAACAGAGTGATCACGCCTCTGGTGATCCGATTGGGATGGACCCCGACCGAAACCAGTTGTTGAACACTGCTGTCAAAATCGGAACAAAGATGTGCGACAGCCTCAAGTACAATTCATAGGGCAAACCATCCAGACCGGGCGACTTGCCTCTGCCGACCTTCTTCAATACCGCGTAGACTTCGCCCTCCGTGATCTCTCCCTCGCAGCTAGCCGCTTCCAGTCGGCGAAAGCCGAGGAAAGTCAATAAATAGCTGCGAAACTCCTCCTCCACGGAGACCAGGCTCCTTGGTAAACCGGCTCTCGAAATGGCGCCGAAACGCCTCGCACATGTCGTCAGTGGCCCGAAGAGTATGCCCCTCCGGGGACTTGACTTCACGAATAAAACGATCACCACCTCGACGGACCTCTTCCCTGCGCAGATCTGCGCCCAAGTTCACAACTTCAGAAGACATCTTGCTTAACTTATGTCTAATTACCTGGCCCATGTACCGCTCGCTATTCAAACGATCCAGGGCCGCCCTAGCTAAAGGCTATCTCTAGGGATCCCCCCAGCCACCGCCCGGGTGTAACCAGCTTTAAGTGTCTTCACCTTTTCAGCTCTATCTAGAGCAGGCCGTTTGCTAAAATCAGTGGTGAAAGAGCTAATCCTAGACTTAAGGCGTTCCCACCACTTATTCCCCGATAACCGCCCCCACTAATTCCCGCTGCACTAATCTAGTTAGCTGTTCCTGGAAGTCCTGCCTGTCCAGTAAAGACAGATTGAACTTCCAGTACCCAGCCATTCTAGGCCTATGATCTAACGCTACACGGGCACAAAACAAGTTTGTGGTCCGTGTAGCCTACCCAATGGAACGTGGGGCAATCTAGCAGATCTATGTCGGCTCTTCTCACTAACATTCTGTCAAGGTAGCTAACCACCTTGTCATAAGGCCAACTAGAGCCACGTTCACATGTTCCCCCAGGATGATCGACCCGGTATCTATCGACGAGACCATAATCGTCGATCAGATCAACCAGGCTACGATCGTCCCTTCTCCCCTAGCACCCCGCCCCCTGTCTAAGTTGGGGTCCAGAATGGCATTCCAGTCCCCCATTAAAACTAGGCGCGTTGAATCAACCAGGAACGGCCCCAACTGCCGAAAAAACGAGACCCGCTCCTCCTGGTCATTGGGCGCATAAACCGCAACGACTCGGAACGGTCCACTTTTCACGGCAATATCGGCCACGATCAACCGGCCCTCGGCATCGGTATGCACAAGGTCCACCTTCGCATCAAGAGCCGTCTGACAAGCAAAGAAACTCCTCTGGCAAACCGGTCCCCATATGCTGAATAGACAAAAAAGTCATCCTCCAGCACACACGCATCGGCACTGCAAACAAAGTGGGACTCTTCGATCGCGGCGACATCCACATACAAGGACAGAAGGTCCCGGAGCAGGCGGGCTCCCTTACCCCGATCCCTTAAGCCCCTCACATTCAGAGTCGCTAACTTGGTCTCCATTTTTTAGGCCTGCAAAAGAATAAGCGCAAAAATCCTATTCACATACGGGCCGGAAATCTGCGGGCGAAAGGACCCCGACGGATTGTCCCAGGCTCCCCACTCCTAACTCTGACGTCATCCGTCCTTCTGTGACAATCCCGACGACGTCCTTGGGGTAGTTTAATTTTAGGGCCCTTATAGTGATGGATGGAGAAGTACTGGGGCCCTCCCTGCACAAAATATTTGCATCTTCTTTAAGTCCTTTGAGGCCATCTCGACCATCCATATTTCCGGGAAGGCCTCCCTGGCCTCAAAGAGATGAGCCCAGACTTTCAAATTTTTCCCGGTGTCCCGGATAAGTCCAACCACACCAGGGGCACCAGGAAAGTTTCTAGGGTCCTCAATTGATTTGCCGTCTACAGATGACAGCTTAATTAGAGGCCTTAACAACGCTCTCTTGCGGGAGGAGAGGTCTTTCTCAATCTCCTCCTTCTCTACTCTGCAAACATCTTCGACTTTTCCGAAGATCTTTTTTTTTTCTTCTTCCTCCTATTTGGGGGCGTTGGGTTGGGAGTGTATGAAGGGGTCGGAGTAGAGAGGGATGGTTGAGGTGTTGGAGGGTCTGATGCAGTAGGAATAGGTGTGTGCGGCGGTGTGGGGGTGGTAGCAGGGAGTGGCAATCGAGACCAGGAAGGAGGGAGACTCCTATCTACTGGAATGTTTGTCTTTTTCACTGGTGAAGAGGGGACGGATGCACACCTGTTTTTTCCCCTACCCCTCTCTTCACTAATGTGTCCAATTAATTTGTGAATAAGTTTCACTTGCTGTTCTTCTTCCTCCTCATCTTCTTCGCGATTCCTCTTCAAGGAGGCGGCCCGTTTGGGAGGCACTTCCTCCACCTCCATGGCACTATCTCGTTTCTCTGGCGTTTTTGCCGGACTTTTAGCCGGACTTTGCTGCTGTTTCTGTTGTTGTTGTTTCTGTCGTTGTAGCTGCTGCTGCAGTTGTTGTTGCTGCTGCTGTTGTTGCTGCTGCTGTTTTTGTTTCAGCTGCCCCTTTGAAGGCTGAACTTCTTTTGGCCTCTTTTCGGGCTGTTTCTTTGGGGACGTTGGAGCTGGAGTATTTTTGTGTCCCTTCTCCACCTCTTTCCAACCTTCTTCGAGGGGTTTCTCAATTGTTGACTTTGCACTCACTGCTGCTGTTGTTGCTGATGCTGGGGGAGGGGGTGTTGGATTCACCTTTTTGCCAGGGCAATCCTTGGACATGTGCCCTGACGCACCGCACGCCCAACAGCACGGCTTCCTCCCCTCAACCACAACCAGCATCCTCCTCTTTCTGCACACTAGGGTGTTGGGAATTTCCTGAAAGTTCTTCCTATTGAGCGTTACCTGGACCTCTATGTCCCCCGTCTGTATGCCATTTTTACTGACGAGGGCCTTTACCTCGTTTACTTCGCCATATTTAGCGAAGAAGGCCCCCATCCTGTCCTCGCCAATATCCGCCGGGATGCCGTGGATTGTTACCTTGGTCCTACGCGTTCCCATATATTCTGTCTGCAAACGCAGACTTTTTGTTGTGAGCAGACTTCCGGCCAAATCTTTAGCCTGTTCCTCTGTTGCTAACAGTATATCCCAGAGCGCATTCGTTCTTCACGCCAGAATTTTGGGAAAGATCTTCAGAGCCTTCAAGGCCTCCTCCATTACTTCTCTGCCGACACCAATTAACTTGCGGGTTTTTACATCCGATGTTAGAAATGAAATTTTTCTGGTGTCGACAGCATCCAAGGCCTCTTGAATTGTCAGGAATTCAATGCCTTTAAATAAATCTTCAAATCTTTTTCTCTGCTCGCCGTAAAAGGCTGCATCTTTTTGTGGCGGCCTGTTTTTAGCCCAGGCCGTCTTTGAGGGTGACACCGGTTGTGAAGGCGGTGTATTGCCTTCATCGTTATTCTTGTCGGCCATGATGGGTTTTTCCGGCCCACTACGCCGAACACTTATGCTTTTGTCACTTTTTTGACGTTTTTTGTTTCTTACATGCGTAAAAAATTAAAAATTAACAAGAAGAAATAAACTCAAACGGTAATAAACAACTCAATAGAAAGGAAGAAAAATGGACAACCAAAACAAGGAAAGATCAAAAAAGGCTGAAAAAAGGGCAAAATAATACAAAAAACAAAAAATAAAATTCAGATCAAATAAAGAGAATAAAAAAAATAAGGAGAATCAAAAATTAGACAAATGCAAAACAGAAAAACTGAAAATCAAACAAAGGTTGCAAAAATTTCAACTAGAAAGCTTATCTTTTCGACGCACTGGAAATACTGAGAGAGACTCCTCTATAACGTATATAACTAGGGTATTTATTTGTAATTATATACAAATTGTGGCACAAGGCCGAAAGGGGAGGGGGTGTAGGCTGGTCTCACACTATCTTATACCTAGCTAATCTGATTCACGACCCATTCATACGTTACAATTAACCCATTCACCACAAGAACTTCTTGTCCATCACCCTCAATCCTTCATGCACCATAATACCAGATTCTCAAGGGGACCTACAAAAACGCGCCCCAAATCCATAAAATTTGATGATACATAAAATATTATACATAAAATTCTAATCATGATAGGGATGCAAGGGAAGGAGATGAACCCAATAATAACTAAAAAATAAACACAACATTCAAACTAAACATAACATATGTTGGTAGGGACCGTCCAACCCTCAAAACAGAGAGGCCGCTGTATTCTGCCCAAAGGGCAGAATCAAAGCACTCTCGCTAAGGGAGTGGGAAGGATAAAATATTATGCCGAAATGGGTAAATAAAAACTGACCCAGTCAAGATAAAAGAGGACCAAAACAAACTGGGGAGGTTGGGAATCTCGACTTGGACCATAACCAAAGAGCAGCCGGGATACAGGCCAGGAACAACACTTACTCACATTAACTAGGTACACTGAAGCTTGTCTAACCTAACCAAGGGAGGGTTCCACAGGAAGCCACCCCGATGTGCTATAGGTTGACAAAAAGAAAATCAAAGGCTAGCCCCGGTCACACGAACCAGGCTTGCCGCTTTTACCCACCTTTCGCTGAAGACTGTCGAATGCAATCGTTTTCTATCAGATCTAATCTTCATCTTGAGCTGATGCTCAAAAGAATTGGATCAGATGCTGATAAGAAAGACGGTTGCCCGCAAGACTTCTCCATTCGCGTCGTCCAAATCACCATTCGAGCCGTGGCCATCAGCATCAGAAACACCATTCGTTTCTCCCCGGAATACGGGGCGACACATTGTCACACGCGTATGCGCGATCCATGGACACTAGCTGTTCGGGAGCGAGACGAGCCGTCAGCTCGCCGACATGGTCCCATAAGGGGCGGACCCGGGGGCAATGGTAGAAGGCGATAACGTATATAACTAGGGTATTTATTTGTAAATATATACAAATTGTGGCACAAGGCCGAAAGGGGAGGGGGTAGAGGCTGGTCTTCACTAACTATCTTATACCTAGCTAATCAGATTCACAACCCATTCATACGTTACAATTAACCCATTCACTACAAGAACTTGTCCATCACCACTCAATCCTTCATGCACCATAATACCAGATTCTCACCAGGGGACCTACCAAAACGCGCCCCAAACCATAAAAATTGGATGATGAAAAATATTCTATACGTAAAAATCTAATAATGATACAATGAGAGGAGGGAGATGAACGAAAATAACTAAAAATACACAAAATACAAAATAAACATAACGTATGTTAGTAGGGCCCTTCAACCCTCAAAACAGAGGCCGCTGTATTCTGCCCAGAGGACAAAATCAAGAAGCACTCTCGCTAAGGGAGTGGGAAAAGAGGATAAAAATATTATACGGACATGGGAAAATGTCTGATCCAATCGAGATGAAAGGGGGACCAAAACAAACTGAGGAGGCTGGGAATCTCGACTTGGACCATAACCAAAGAGCAGCCGGGATACAGGCCAGGAACGACACTTACTCACACATTAACTAGGTACACTGAAGCTTGTCTAACCTAACCAAGGGAGGGTTCCAGGAAGCCACCCCGATGTGCTATAGGTTGACTTAAAAAGAAAAATCAAGCTAGCCCCGGTCACACGAACCAGGCTTGCTACTTTACCCACCTTTCGCTGAAGACTGTCGATGCAATCGTTTTCTATCAGATCTAATCTTCATCTTGAGCTGATGCTCAAAGAATTGGATCAGATGCTGATAAGAAAGACGGTTGCCCCGCAAGACTTCCCTCCATTCGCGTCGTCCAAATCACCATTCGAGCCGTGGCCATCAGCATCAGAAACACCATTCGTTTCTCCCCCGGAATACGGGGCGACACATTGTCACACGCGTATGCGCGATCCATGGACACTAGCTGTTCGGGAGCGAGACGAGCCGTCAGCTCGCCGACATGGTCCCATAAGGGCGGACCCCGGGGCAATGGTGAAGGCGATAACGTATATAACTAGGGTATTTATTTAATTAATTACAAATTGTGGCACAAGGCCGAAAAGGGGAGGGGTAGAGGCTGGTCTTCACTAACTATCTTATACCTAGCTAATCAGATTCACGACCCATTCATACGTTACAATTAACCCATTCACCACAAGAACTTGTCCATCACCACTCAATCCTTCATGCACCATAATACCAGATTCTCACCAGGGGACCTGCAAAACGCGCCCCAAAACCATAAAAATTGGATGATGAAAAATAATACATAAAAATCTCTGATACAATGAGAGGGAGGAGGTGGGAAAATAACTAAAATATACACAAAATACAAAATAAAATAACGTATGTTAGTAGGGACCGTCAACCCTCAAAAAAAACAGAGAGGCCGCTGTATTCTGCCCAGAGGAAAAATCAAGTTCCACTCTCGCTAAGGGAGGGAAAGGATAAAATATTATGCCGGAATGGGTAATATAAAACTGACCCAGTCAAGATGAAAAAAAGGACCAAAACAAACTGGGAGGTTGGGAATCTCGACTTGGACCATAACCAAAGAGCAGCCGGGATACAGGCCAGGAAACAACACCTCTCACATTAACTAGGTATACTGAAGCTTGTCTAACCTAACCAAGGGAGGGTTCACAGGAAGCCACCCCGATGTGCTAGGTAGGTTGACTTAAAAAAAGAAAAATCAAGGCTAGCCCCGGTCACACGAACCAGGCTTGCTACTTTTACCCACCTTTCGCTGAAGACTGTCGAATGCAATCGTTTTCTATCAGATCTAATCTTCATCTTGAGCTGATGCTCAAAAATTGGATCAGATGCTGATAAGAAAGACGGTTTCCTCCATTCGCGTCGTCCAAATCACCATTCGAGCCGTATTATCAGCATCAGAAACACTATCGTTTCTCCCGGAATACGGGGCGACACATTGTCACACGCGTATGCGCGATCCATGGACACTAGCTGTTCGGGGAGCGAGACGAGCCGTCAGCTCGCCGACATGGTCCCATAAGGGGCGGACCGGGGGCAATGGTAGAAGGCGATAACGTATAACTAGTGAGCGAGTCAAAATGACTTATTTCCCTTTATAGTCTACCAATAGAAGATTAACCAATCAGGAGCCGCAGAACACTGTATCTGTCGTGTATAAAGGCGGCCATCTTTGTTTACCCTACCGGAATGACCAGGGCCAACTTGTGAGGCGAGCATGACAGACGGAAGAACTACGCTCTGCTGCGATATCCACTGCGAACCTGCACTACGCTTTCCTACTGTCTCCGAAATATTCACTGCCAACCTCTGGATTCTATACTCGAGGACGACCGTCATGAAAATGTCTAACAGGTCCTAAAAAGGTTTGACGTACAAAACGTTAGGAACTTGATAAAATTCGTAATGACGCAGAGAAATCTAGTGGTGGTCGCTGATACTCTTAGTGTCTGAGCGACTGATTTAGCCTCTACGTTACTATTACTACTACTACTACTTATTATAGGTGGGAGAGTCTATTAACTATAGAATAGGTGTGTTCCAGTATAACACAATCTGAGACGAGAGCAGAGGATTCGAAAAGAGATGGATGAGTCTAATGGTGGTTACGAAAATATGACAGGACGGAAAACCGATTGTTCCGATAAGAAAAGAAATCCCGAATTTCTTGGTGAGAACCTCGGACTAAATAAAGAGATTGCATCAAGTACCTTGAGGAGGTAGTACTGCCTTGTGTTAATAGGGTGGCTACTGGAAGTACCTATATCTGGCAACAGTACTCTACACCATGTCACACAAGCAAGAGAACCCAGTCATGGCTGTCAAACAATTTTGCGACATCTACCTTACATCTGCTCACCTAAATACCCAGACTACAACCCCTTGATTATTATGTGGGGTTGAAGTTGAGCGAGAGACCAACAAGACACCTTGTAACACCAAAGATGAACTGAAGGCAAGGATTAGGCATTATTCACCAACTTAAACAAGGAGGCCGTCCAGAAGAGATGCAGAAGGTTCTGGAGTCATCTGGAGGCCGTGGTTTAATCCAATGGAGATTTTATTGATTAAATTCACTGTTCAATATTTCAAGATATTTTTGTGTAATTTGGTAAATATATGCGTTAAAATGACATGTCAGTGTTGTTTTCATTTTACGTAATTTAGACGACAATTTATCCACTTACTATATATATATATATATATATATATATATATATATATATCATGTAATACTTAACATCAATCTAATTTATAAATATGAACCATGTAATACTTAACAAGAAGCGACATTTAAGGTTAAGATAATGAGGAAAGATGGCTTGGAAAATCTGATACTCACAAGACAGATTGAAGGAAAGAGAGGCAGAAGAAAGCAACATATAACATAATTGGTGAGCTTGAGTAACTGGATGGCAGATCAGGGTTTTGGGGAAATAACAAGAGAAGACAAATGATTAATGATATATATATATATATATATATATATATATATATATATATATATATATATATATATATATATCATATATATGCACCTATATGCATCATTATATATATGCACCTCAGGGGTGATGTAATGTTTAGCAAGCTTGTGTCGCTAGAACAATTACGACTGAGTAGTGAGTTCGATCCTCACTGGGTGCCCCATACTTTCGGCCTTGTGCCACATCTGACCAGGTTCTTTGAAACGTTTCTTCATGTTTTGATGAACATTCCTTAGTTCGAATCTAAGATTAGGCCTGATAGAATCGTTCCAAGAACGGCAGAAGTTCGGATGAAGATGACTTTTTTACTTTGACCAAACGCCTGGTAAACACCAGAAATGTCAAAAGAAAATCATAATTTCTTTATTGGTCAATACTACTTCAGCTTTCATTCACAAGATTGAAATGTGTTATGGAACCTGCCAGAGGATCTTCTCCCGTGAACCTTCCGATACCAACACTTATGGCTAATTTTCAAACATTACTGCATAAGCCATACCTTTCTTAAAGTCCTCAAGTAAAGTTAAGCATTATTATCTTTACTACACTGTCACATGATGTATTAGCAAGAGACGGCAACTTTTCCTTTTTCTTGGACTCTTCGGCATATCAGGGCTAAAAACTCCAGTCTCCCTTAATATTTTATCTATATCTCGGTTTAAATCTAGTTCTTGCAATATTGCTAGAAAAACGAAAATTTGTCAGCGCATGCGAATGTCGCATTTAATCTTTTCCGGGTAGTTTCTCTTAAGGTCTTTACGATAATGTTAATGGTGTGAATAACCGTTTCCATACAGGAAACATTAGTCATTTTTTGGCTGAAAGGTTAGCGTTACTCTCCTTTCTAACATTTTGTTTAACGTAGTGTGGAAGGTAAGCATTTCGATTATATAACATTTTCCCCGTTTATTTACATGAACTATTTATTTTAGTTGTTGCTGCTGTTAGAGGTTAAAGTGATATCATATTTGGTAACGGTGTTTACCCTTTACTATAAATAACATACTGGCATTTTTTATGAGTAATCAGTAAAGGTAACTCAAGAGGTACAAAATATGATTAAGTCGAAGTTATACTTGCTCCTTGCAAAATTTATCACGCTTACCATAACGCATTAATGTCCATCTGCCTATTTAGGACGGTGTGTAATAATGAATTATAGAGAGAAAGGTATAATTAATCTTCTTCTTTGTCTCATGTAACTTCAAAATGTGGTCGACCATGACCCTCCACTTCTCTCTATCTATTGTTTTAAGTAATATTTGTCGCATTAATTTCAATGTCAATCCCTTTTCTGTTAGGAGGTTACACTAACTCGTCGGGCAGGTTTCTCTCTTGCCTTCATTAGGTAGGTTTCTCTCTTGCCTTCATTAATATCTCTGAGACCTCTTTCCACATTATGATAGCTAATTGCAGTTGCCAATTTTACTCTAACAGTTTCTTTTCTTGCGCTTCCCACCTGTGAAACTCCTTTCCGTTTATTTGCTTCCCTGATAAAATACAATCTCTCAAAATGTAAATGCAACGTCATCGATCTTCTTGAATCTCGTTCATCTTTTATCATTCCCTATACTCAGTTCCAAAACCTAGGCAGAGTATTGCGAGACAGGAAGATATCTTTTGTAACAAAGAAAAGAATACTGAACTGTTACGTGATATCTGTCCTTCTTTACGAATGTTGGTCAATTTTCTCAAAGATGAAGGACAGACTCGAGGCGACAGGGATGTGGTCCTACAGCAGCATGGTAAGGGAATCATGGACCGAGCGTGTAATCACAGATGAGATCTTTGAAACCCTGCAAACAAGGGGGAGGCTTAGACTTAACATCAGGAGGAGTCAGGTGAAGTTTCTGGGACACATAATGAGGAAGGAGGGCCTGGAGAATCTGATATCCACGAGTCGAATAGAGGAAAAGGGAGACAAGGGAGAACGAGGCATGACATAACTAACGGAAAGATGTTTTTTTATTGATCTCTTCCACCGCTAACAACCACAATTGTATGGCCTTGTATCATTCGTCCTGTTAACCTTTTCGCTCGCTGCAACACACTTTCAAGCAGAAAACCTTACAGGCCCGGATAAGGTTGTGCCGAAGGACATAGTTTCGTCCGGGGAAGTAAATAGACCCGAACCCGTTTATGCAGGTTCTACGGGGATTTTTTGGCCGAGCCTACGGTCTTGAATAACCCACGTTAAACTCGGCCTTGTGCAACATGAACCCTCTTATGAGGTGGTCACTGAATATAAGTGATAGACTGAACCCTGTTTAACCGATACACAATCGCAAGTCGTCTAACACATTTCTGTTGTATTTACTGTTCAATATACTATTGATCTGCAACCTCTTTTTTGTTATTTTTTTACCGTTATTTGGCCACAACATCACCTATTAGAATAATTGGAATCATTGTTCCAGCTTTCATTGTCATATGAAATGATTGTTATAATATTAGTTCTTTTTTTGTAACGAAATTTTCATATCTTTGTTTAGCATTTTTAAGGGGTCTTCCTCGATTCTAATTGTTCATTCTAATTTCTGTCAGATTTTCTGTTGTCTGTTAAAACCCTTACTTGAATCTAAAATTCGTAGTTCTCTTCTTGTGAATCCCTCATGTTAACGGATATATATTCTATCTTAGCAGATCCTATAATGACCTAGACATTGATATAATCCTGAGATTAAAGAGTCCTACCAGGATTCAGTATTAGCGGTCACAGCCTTGAAAGGGTTCAATATATAGATGACACGATGTTAAGAGCAGATACAGAAAGGAAATTACAGGAATACCCACAGAATTTATCAAAGGAAAGCAAGAAAAAAGGACTAAGCAGTAACGTTAACCCTAGAAAACTAACGATGGGTATATAATACCAAGCGCAAATTTTACTATTTTTAATTACAATTTTCAGTACCTGATTTTTTTTACCTAAATAATGTTTTTCAGTTCTTATTAATGTTAACTCAAAGTACAAAGTTTGTAGTGACTGTATGTAAAATATTTCAAATAAAGATTTATATTTAATATTTTTTTTTTTTTGATATTTGCAAAATCGGGTATGATATACCCATGGTTAGTACTGGTTTAACTTTAATTGATGGTTAGTATTCTAGGGTTAAGATGATATAATGTATAGTTGTTAGTTAAAAAAATCCGAATAACAATTTGGAGATACTATTATTAAACAAATGTAAGAATTTAGATATCTAGGAAGTATTTAATATAAAAGGCGACATCAAAATCTGAAATCACATTGTAATAGCAAAATATGCTTTCCAAAAGTTAAGCAAGATTTCTAGGGTTCATAATGAGTTGATTTTAGAAACCTATATTTTATAACTGATTTTTATATACATATAATTTGTACCGGAATTTTTTAGATACCTATGATTGATATCAGATTTTTACGGATTTAAGTTATGTATGAGTCAGTTACCACATAAGAAGATCAAATTAAACATATCGGCTTGAGTAAGATAATATCACACCAAAAATCAAAACTTTGAAAAGCAACAACGTAAATACTTTTTCCCAAGGCTCGAACACGGACCATTAGATCCAATAACGAAAGTCCAAACTATTATTTACGAATTAATGATCGTTCATCAGTCTCTGTTTCCGTCGGCGACAGACTGCGAACTAATTTCACTTATTTCCCGCCATTTATTATGAACATCACTTATTTCTCGGCATTTATTATGATATTCAAGAAGCTTATTTACAGTTTACGAGTCATTACTTAACAACGACTGAATTATGTCATAAGTACAACTGTTTTGGTTTTTTCTTCTACTTCTTTTTCCACGCACATCTTCTTTTTATTTCCATTGTCATATTAAACAATTCTTAAAACAAGTTCTATTTTTCAAGCAAATATGTTCATGATTCTTTGCTTACCTTTTCTAATGCATCTTCCGCTATTCCAGTTGCTCTTCAGATTTCGGTGTCAGATTTCCCCTTGTCTGTTAACACACTTACTAGATAATCTTCTCTATTTACTAGATTTTCTCAACTAAAAACAACTGGAGGAATGTATATAAGGTATTTATTATGGTACCTAACGACATGGGAATGAACTCTTCCTTATTTCATAAATACCAAGCTACGAGACTTCCTACGGGAGACAGTCGACATGCAGTCTCTGACTGTGTGAGACTTCTATCTAACTCTCTGCTTTGGCAGAGCGGAACCCGGGCGAAGCTTTGCTGTAGACAGGTCCCGAACCCGCTTATGGGACTATTTTTGGCCGAGCCTACGGGCCCGGAGAAACCCACATTAAACTCGGCCTTGTGCCACATAGATTCCTCGAGAGGGGACTGTTAGATATCGACAGTCGATACGCAGTCTTTTTGATTTTTTGAATTTTGACGAGGTCGAGTTGTACGTTTGTCCAGCCAGCAAGGAACTTTTGATTATTGTTCAGTTAAGCCTTCTATTTTCGTTTTTCTTTCTGTTATTTTTGTGAAAGATTTAAAATTTGTTTTTGATTTTCAGTTTATTAATTTGATTTTTCCATTTTTTATTTAATATATATTTGCGTTTATTTTTGGCTTGTGCAAACTTTTAAATTTCTTTCTTGCCGTCGTTTTTTTTTGAATCGCCAAGTTTGAAATTTTAAATATATTTTGTACATTTTCTTTCGTTTTCTGACTTTTAATTTGTTACCTTTCTCGACTTCTAAGTCGCAAGACTTTATTCAGTTTATTTTTTTTTTAAAAAAAAAGAGAAAAAGAAAAAAGCATATATTTATTTTTGGCTTCGCCGTCATTGGCGACGGTTCGGGGGTATGAAAGAGCCAAACACAGTCACACCGAAAAAAAAAACTGCCTGGTCTGAAAAAAAAAGACCAAAAAGGACTCGGATTACCATAATTCTGAGGAGTAAATATGATGAATATGTTAATGGAAATGAGTTGTTAACAGAATCTACTACTTTTTGAATAGTTAAGACTAGAACAATTTTCCTGCTGACCACCGGTGTAGGAACTCGAAAGATGATTGACGTCAGCAGGAAAACAATGAAAGAGGCGCTGAAAAGCCTGCAGATTGGACAAAAAATTCTTGCAAGCAGGTCCAACGCATTATGTGACATTCTTCTGGCAACAGAAGAAGCTAAAATGTTGGCTGGAAGCACCATGACAACGAAGTCAGTGCGTTTACAGACTGAATATATAGGGACTAGACGAATGAAAATAACGGTTCATGGAGTCCCCGTCAACATTACCAAAGATAGGGTGGGTGCCGTCTTCGCCCAATATGGACCAGTCGATCTGCTATCATAAGCAAGACAGGAATTGCCACTGGCGACATCGTTTTATATATAACTCTGACTAGGCAAAGTTTTCAGGACATTCCTAACATCATTAAACGTCGTGATAAAATGATGCCGATAGTTTTGGAGGGCAGGGGTCCTTATTGTTGGACGTGTGGAACTATAGGACACATGTCCAAGATGTGTCCGAGAAAGAAAATAGTTCCACAACCTAACCCAGTAGCAGCAGAGGGAAACAGTCTGACGTTGAGTGGAGGGAAGTGGCAAAGAAAGGAAAGAAATCGCCTACCCCTGTCCCTCAAGAGAAGGCCCAAGATAAACAAAATCAAACCCAACCGGAAAAGCGTGTCAGCTGACAACCCAAAAGCCAGGAAAGGGTTAAGGAAAAGGATCAAGCCAAGAGGGAAGCTGCAGGAGTCAACAACAACAAAGAAACCAATTGAACAGCAAGAAGGGCGGTGGCCCTAAAAGCAAAATAGACCAGAAGCACAAGAGCAAGAAAAGCAGCAACGTAATGCGAAGGAAATGGAGGTGGACAAAATGCCTCTACCTCGGGCGTCATCACTTAAGAGAGGTAGAGAAGAGGTTGAGGAAGAGGAGATACCTGCTACATCTGAAGAAACACAGGTTGTATCAAAAGCAAGGAGCCTCCTTTCCTCCACTTCCCGTGCTCCATCCCCCTCTCCCTCTAGTTCTTCCCCTAGTTCACTATCCCCACCCCCACCGGTCCACCCATCTCGGGAGAAAAGAAAAAAGAAGAAAAAAAAATTTCTCAGGTCTGGAAGCGATCTGCAGGGTAGACAGGGACGATTTTAGGAGGGGCCTGTCTAGCCAAAAAAAGGCAAAATTGGAATTACTGTTTAAAATGAACAATGTAGACGGGAAGAACATCGAAGATCCTCGCAACTTCCCTAATGACCCAGGTGTAATCACCTGTATAAGAGATACTGGGGCATACTTAAAAGTCTGGGATCACTTCGATGCCAGAGAGGCATTTTCAAATATCCGTATGGTGGTGATAGGGTCTCCACATCTGAAAAAGCTCAGACAATATTGTTCTGGGAGGGTCCCTATTTTGATCCATCCCTCATTCTCTAGGTGTCTGAAACTAACTTATCCCACGGATGTCGGCGCAATTGTCCTGGAAGGATTGATAACGTCAGAGTTGGGTGTAGGGATCCTGGGACAATCCGTCGGGGTCCTTAAAAATGCAGATTTCCGCCCGGTATGTGAATAGGTGAATTGTATTTTCTTTTTCTAGCTTTTCAGACTTAAAAGATGTCTATCGAGTTAGCCAGTTTG
Source organism: Acanthosepion pharaonis (assembly GCA_903632075.3). Classification (NCBI taxonomy): domain Eukaryota; kingdom Metazoa; phylum Mollusca; class Cephalopoda; order Sepiida; family Sepiidae; genus Acanthosepion; species Acanthosepion pharaonis. The sequence continues at coordinate 2,417,066 of CAHIKZ030004911.1, forward strand.
AATGCGAATGGCTTGAGGGATCAGGGTATGGCAGCTCGCCTGCTCCGTGATCTCTTGTCGTTCGGAGCGATTCAAGAGACCCATTTTCTTTGCAACGTCGATGCGTGTGTAAGGTCTAACGATTTTGTCGTCTATTCAGCATATGGGAACCGGCTGGCCAGAGGATTCTCTTTGCTGGTGAGTTTCGGCGGCATTTCGAGAGCCGCTTTACCAAGGAACCGTGTCTTAGTAAGGACGAGTTTTGCAGCTATTTCGCCGACTTTCGTCGACTGAAGCGGCTGGCTGCGACGGAGATATTACGGACGGCAAAGGCAAGTCGCCCGGTTTGGATGGTTTGCCCTATGAATTGTACTTGAGGCTGTCGCACATCTTTGTCCCGATTTTGACAGTTGTGTTCAACAAATGGTTCCGACAGGGAGCCGTCCCCGACCGGTTCACCAGTGGAGGGATCACACTGTTGAAAAGGGCAAGGGTGTTGGGGGGCATTTAGACGAGGTTGTTCGTGAAGGGCAGGGCGGAGGCGTGTGCTGCTTACGTTTTCCCGATTGTCCTTTATCTATTGTCCGTACTTCCTCTCAATAAAGACCATAGAAAGGCACTCGAGCGCTCGCTATCCTCCATTTTGTGGAGGGGACGCAAGGATCAGGTCGACAGACGAGTCTGTGCACAACGTCCGTGTCATGGGGGTGCTGGGAATACCACACTTGGTGAGCCACAAACTCGCCTCGAGGTCGGCTTTCTTACGCCGCGCATTGACAGGAGATTCGATTATGGCGGGTATTGTTAGGGACGCATTCCCGTACTATCAGTCCCTCTATCTCGCGGAATCAATCGGATTTCCTTCGCGAGTGTCGGTCACACTTGTTGGATGCTTCTCAGTCTAGGAAGGTCTTCTATCGTCATCTAGTGGAGGGGGTCGCGAAGGATTCTCTACGTGAGCGGCTCGGCTTGTCAGAGGAGGACTTTCGCTCTTTCTGGTTTTCGGAGCCAGCTGCGGATTATCTCAGTAACCCTGACTTTTCGCTTACCTGGCGATTGGCTCGGAATTGGCTGCCTCTCAATGACAAGGCTTTCATATGGCTCTGAACGGTGTGACCTTGGTTTAGAGGAAACTGCTTCGCACACCTATCATTGTCGCCAGATCCCCACCTTATGGGACCATGTTGACGGCTCGTCTCGCTCCTGAAAAGCTCGTGCTCATTGACCGCGCATACGCGTGTGACAATGTGTCGCCTCCGTATTCTGGGGTGAAACGAATGTTTTTTCTGACGCTGCTGGCCACGGCTCGAATGGTGATTTTCACGACATGAATGGAGGAAGTCTTGCAAAGCAATCGTCTTTCTCATCAAGATATGATCCGAATCTTTGAGCATCAGCTCAAGATGAAGATTAGGACTGATAGAAAGCGCTTGCATTCGACGGTCATCAGCGAAAGGTGGGTGAACGAGGCGAGCCTGGTTCGTTTGAACTGGGCTCGGCTTGATTTTCTCTTATACGCTAACCTACATCGGTGTCGTTTCCTGCGGAGAGCACCCCTTAATTGTGTTAGACAAGCTTTTGGGCACCTATTTAATGTGAGTAAGTGTGTCCCTGGCCTGTTCCCGGCTGCCTCTTTGCTTATGATCCAACCTCCCTATTTTTGTTTTGAACCCACATTTAATCTCTACTGGGTCAGCTTTTATATTTCCCATGTCCGTATATTTTTCTCCTTTCCCCCCTCCCTTAGCGAGAGAGCCTCTTGATTTTGTCTAAATGGGCAGAATACAGCGGCCTCTCATTTTGAGGGTTGAAAGGCGCTACTCACATCAGTTATCTTTAGTTTCTTTTGTGTTAACATTTTACTTTCTTATTGGTTTCATCTCCCTCGCCTCTCATTTTATTAATCCCTAAATTTGTAAGTACATATATATATATAATCATTATATTTTTAGGGCATAGAGCGCGTTTTATAGGACCGCTTGAGAGGATGCGGTATTATGGTGTATAGAGAATTGATTTGTGACGGACGAGTTTTTTGTTGTGAATGGGCAAATTGTAATGAATGAATAGGTCGTGAATCAGATTATCTAAGTATAAGATAGTTAGTGACGACCAGCCTCAACCCCTCCCCATTTCGGCCTTGTGCCATAATTGTGTAATTTTACTCAATAAATAACGACAGCCGAGACGCAGTCTCTGACTGTGTGAGACTTCTGTGGAACTCTCTGCCTTGAGCATAGAGGAACCCGGACGAAGCTTTGCCGAAGGGCAGAGTTTCGTCCGGAGAGGTAGACAGACCGAAACCCGTTTATGCGGCTTCTATGGGGATATTTTTGGCCGATCCTAGGGGCTCGGAGGACCCACGGTAAACTCGTGACACATACATCTCGCGTCGGTGGACTGTTAAATATCGATAGCCGGGATATTTAACAGTTCTCCTGACAGTTTGGACGGACACTTCTATCTGCTGACCAATAACGCTCTTACTTTTTTATATATCTGTTATTTCAATACACTTGTTCGACCTACCTTTTTCTTTCCGTGTTGTTCTTTCTGGCCTGTAACAGGCCACAACAACTTGGCGACGAGAATTCGTACTTCACGTTGACTCTAGAAATTTCCGTTGCCAGTGTTTACAACAGTATATAATCATTTTACTGTAGATTGTTACTCTTGTTGATTTCAGCAAATGTTTGTTTTCCAACAGCGGTCTATCCAACACGGCATTCGATGTTTTTACGGTTACTTTTGAGGCGTTCTTCTAAGATAGATTCTCGTCAAGTTATACAAAATCAGAATTAGCACCTCGACTTCAATCACTTTCCAACCGCCACGACGTGGCCTCCCTGTGTCTTTTCTATAAATATTTTCCTGCAATTGTTTCAATGTGATTTTCTTCTTGGTACCTCGACCACATGAATCGAAGCGTCGTACTAGATTTGCTACGGACGGTATCGAAGAGTAAATGGCAAATTGTTTGCATTTCTCCAAGTGATTATTTTCTCTTTCTTTTCTATCAGCTTGAGATCTGTAATGATGTCTCTCATCTAGTTATGAAATATTTCAATTTGAGCTGAAATTCAACTGAGTAGGATCACATTACCAACATTAATCGCTCTGCTATTAATCTCAAGCAGCTTATCAATTTGGTCGTGGCATCACGGAACAGAATTATGCACTCTGTCAGCTGAGTGAAAAGTCAGCGAAATTCAATGAACCAATTCATGTGATTTTCATTGATTTCCTCATCGCTATTGAACATATTAAACTCGATAAACTTATGCACAATACGCGAAATGACTCCCATAATGACAAAAAAATCATCATCTTCAATGCGAATCAGATTTGCATTGGCCGTTTTCCTTTTAATGAAAAAGCATATTAAAAACGTGATGCGCTATCGGCTATTCTCTCTTGTGGTGAATCTCTAATGAACAGAAATATAGTGAGGGCGGTTTTACAATTGGGAGTCAAATATTCGGTTGTGTTATAAAAAATGTCCGTTTGGGTTTGATCGTTATTTTTGGTAAGCTGAAGTTCCATTTTATTCAATTATGTATTCGCCATTATTTGTATTGATTTTGTTGTTGATTAATCAAGCATTTTGTTTGTTTTATTTCGTTTTGCGACATGTCAATGGGTTTTATATAAAGGTGACAAGATTTTTAGGACAAGTTCATATGAATAGATATGTATTCTTTGTAAAGAAATCAGTTTGTAGACTAGGTTTCATTGTCGTATTATTGTAAAGTGGGTTTTTTGCCGGGATCAAGCATTTTGTGTAAAATCCCACAGGTTTTGACGTAAAAAGGTTTTCAACGGACACTAGAATCTAGTCTTCATGACAAAAGGTTTTCTCCGTGAAAGCGTGTTGCAGCGAGCGAAAAGGTTAACAGGGTGAATGATACAAGGTCATACAATTATGGTTGGTGGGGTGGAACAGATCAACAAAAAAACACAGAATCTTTCCTTTGTTAGTCTTTCAGTATGGGACCTTGTTTTTCATGGACTTGAATGTTTCTTTTTAACTCTCGAGCAAATACAAATGTATGTTAGTATTCACTGAATTCATTCTTTACTGTCCGACAAATATTAAGGTATGTTAGTGTACACTGAATTTATTCTTTACTATCCGCCAAATACTAAGGTATGTTAGTGTAAACTGAATTTATTCTTAACTTTTGGGCAAATACTAAGGTATGTTAATGTACATTGAATGTCTTTTTAACTGTCTGCTAAATACTAAGGTATGTTAGTGTACACTGAATGTATTCTTTACTGTCCACCAAAAAATAAGGTATGTTAGTGTACACTGAATTTATTCTTTGCTGTCCACCAAATACTAAGGTATGTTAGTGTACACTGAATTTATTCTTTACTGTCCACCTAATACTAAGGTATGTTAGTGTACACTGAATATATTCTTTACTGTCAGCCAAATACTAAGGTATGTTAGTGTACACTGAATGTATTCTTTACTGTCCACCAAATACTAAGGTATGTTAGTGTACACTGAATATATTCTTTACTGTCAGCCAAATATTAAGGTATGTTAGTGTACACTGAATGTATTCTTTACTGTCAGCCAAATACTAAGGTATGTTAGTGTACACTGAATGTATTCTTTTCTGTCCGCTAAATACTAAGGTATGTTAGTGTACACTGAATGTATTCTTTACTGTCAGCCAAATACTAAGGTATGTTAGTGTACACTGAATGTATTCTTTACTGTCCACCTAATACTAGGGTATGTTAGTGTACACTGAATGTATTCTTTACTGTCAGCCATTACTAAAATATGTTAGTGTACACTGAATTCATTCTTTGCTGTCCTCAAATACTAAGGTATGTTAGTGTACACTGAATTTGTTTTAATTGTCTTTTATGATTTGTTGCTAGGATAATACAATTTGGTTCCCAAAACAGAAGTGGCTTATGACTCAATCTAATATCAAATCTATCAAAGCTTATCATATCTCTCTGACAAATAGAGATTTTGGTAGTTTCCAACTAATTTAATCTTTCTTTCTATTGAACAGCTTCTTACTATTCTATCGCCATTACTACAGGCAGATGGTCAGACGAGTAACATTCCTTAATTCCACCCCCTCAGATATTCACAGCAAGGACCCGGCAGGCAATTTTTTTGTCGCAAATCATCCCCATTCTCTGTGTGTTCCTTTTGTATGGAGCACGTTCTAATCGGACAGCTTCTTCGCCAGAACTGTTAGTTTGCGTAACAAACTCCCAAGTGTGTACTTCCTTGACAACTACAATATTAGCCTTTTTAAGTCCCCATTATATTCTTCTTGATACTTTCACATTTATCCTCCTTTATAACAACTCAATCAGAAACGCTCTACTTTAAGAGTCTCTGGAGCCATGTATCGGGTGACGTAACAGTAAAATAACAGTTTGAATTAAAACTCAAGAAGTCTGTTTTAAGTTGATAGATAAAAAAGACAACTTAACATCGAAAATCGACCTACTGAGTAAATTCGGATATCTTGGTCACAAGGTATCTTCCAATAATGACCTACAAGTTGCAGTAAAACACCGAATAAACTTGTTGGGGCGCACCCACCTTCTGACTGATAATGGACTGATCCCTCTACGATATAAGTCAGTGCTAGAGAGAGTAGTGGTGTAGTGTGAAGGATCCGGTTACCATTACATACCGTTGGACTGTAGACCTTTGCTATTGTTACTTACTAACCGGCGTTCCTTATTACTAATCACTCTGTTGTTAATTACCTCTTACAAATATACCAGTATTTATCCCTACAACTGTGTTTGTCTTTATTCGAATACACACACGCGGGAACACTCTCAACAACTCAACAAAACTTTTCCTGCGTTTTTTTTTTATTTTTTTTTTTTTTTTTATTATCCAAAAAGAAACGCAGCAAAAGTTTATTCGGTGTTTTAGATAATATAAGACTTTGCTGAAAACAGCAAGAGTACAAATCTACATTAAAATAAATATATAACTCATGTAAATTCTTCCAGTATATCTGTACGGAATTCCAAGATGAAGAGTTATCATTATTTAGACTATTTACGTACAAACGATTATCGACATCTTTGTTGTTGTTACCACAATTTTTCGGCCGCTCAGCCCGCCGGCATTCATCATGTGTATGTCGATCCGTGTGTAATACAAGAAATTCCGAACTGAACGCTTTATTCCATCAACGAGAGAAGACTGTTCTCATCCCACTGCCAATGTCTAGCGATACTTCGTGTAGTTGATACTCTTAGTGATGCTAAGTTATGGCTCACCTCGTTTACACTGAGTTCAAGTACCCACTGCCTGGCTCAGGGATTGAACTCGCAAATAATAAAACCAAATTCACGAACTGACGCCTTAATCCACTAGGCAACTGTCTAATACACAGAACAAAGGTGCCCGGCACGTACAATACTGTTAAAACTATCAGCGATATAAAACCTTTTACTCGGTCAAATGATTAAAAATGACTTCGAGTGAATAAACTCGTCAGATTTTAAAGACTGCCGATATAGGATCACCAAACTGAAAACTGAGACAAATAATGAAAACAATATCACTTGAAGATATTAAAGTCGCTTAATACGGAGGCACGGTGGAGTAATGGATAGCGGTTCGGATTGGGTAATCGGAGAGCCGAGTTCGAATTCCAGTCGAATTCATTACATTCACTTACGTGCTAATACCTTCTTCACCCCCGTAAATAGTTATAGAACGGGGTTCTATATCCTTACATGGCAACTGGCCTACCGCAGAAAGAAATGGCAACCTATTGCGGGAAAATAAATCTGCCTAGTCAGTCATTTATCGAAAGATACATGATCGCCTATGCGTGTTTCCCACATGACACAGAAGTGACTGACTTACATTCCAGTAGAATACATTACATTCACGTACGTGCTAATACCTTCTTCAACCCCAATTTATGTAAATAGCTGTAGACCGGGGTTCTATAGCCTTGCATGGCAACTGGTCTGAGTTAGAATTCCAGACAAATCCGCTACATTCACTTACGTGCTAATACCCCTGGGAAAGATACAGATTCTCTACTTCCCCCCCCCCCAAGCTATGGGTATATAGCAGGACAGACCGGATTCTACAGCCTTGGATGGCAACTGGCTACCACACAAAGAAATGGCTCCGGGAAAAAAAATTGCCTCGTCAGTCATGTATCGAAAGATACATGATCGGCTAAGTATGTATTCCGCATGATACATAACTGACTGAATACAAGATACGTGTATAGACGATCAAGTCTTTGTGTATTCATGGGTGACGACATAGAAGATTTTCTTAGAAGTTGGTTGCCGTTTCTTTCTCCTGTAGACTGTTTACTATAGAACCCTAAACTGGATTCTAGTAACCTATTGGTTGAGAAGAGATGGATTCATGCCTTTCCTAAGGGTATTTGAACGTAAGTGAATGTAACGAATCCGACTGGAATTTGAACTCGGCTCTCTGATTACTCATTCTTTGACGTTATCCGTTACACCACTTCACACTACTTCAGCAAGGAAGCCCCATTAATACGATAAAAATCGATAACATTTAGTCTATTTAAGAAATCAATTTGACTGTAAAACAAATTAAATAAAGTTGTGGAGAGCCTTTACCAGAGTGTTCTGAAAGAAGAAAAAACCTTTGGGGCAGTTACACTGTATCTATTATGGAAACACATGTTCTAAAGAAGATCATTTCTGTTTGAATTTCTGGGAGGAGTTATCATTATTTACACTATTTATATTCGGAATATTGTCCTCATCTTTGTTGCTGTTATCACTGTTTCGGATGTTGTGCTCTCCTGGGTAACCTACATGGAATTCTGAACGGAACACTTTATTAAATATACCGGAGTAGACTGTTCTACCACCCCGAGTCAGGTGGACCTGAGAACACCAGCAATTAAGAGATAGTTCCACGCTCCTCAAAACCTCCTGATTAGAGGCCTTGCTAATGGATGTAGTTTATCCTCTTACCCAGAACGCTGATTTAGTTTATTGTCATACCCAGGACGGTCTGTTCAGGGCATTCTTAGCTTTCTTTAGTGAAACCATAAATGTTTCACGTCAAATCTTTTTTTTTATCTATGAGGATATTGTCCAACATCAATTTTTGACTATACGTAACAGTTGAGCACTGTTTTGTTTCTAAGGAAATCTTTAACACTTTCTTAATAATTTGCTACCCGCCTTCGGATTTCTGAAGTAACCTTTACTGCCTTTTAATATTCTCCTTCGTTTTGCAAACAGTGTCTTTGTAGATTAATGACATTATATGAAAAATGAACGTGAGACGTGCGTCGTACAAAATGAAACCCTAAAACGTCCAACGGAACTGTTTTCCAATTTCATCGAAATGAAAATTTGAATTGGCAGGCGTCGCAAATTGACTTGAATTGAAAAGTTAAATGTTATATGAAACGGGAGTGAATTGACTTGGATTTGTTGAGGCCTCTTCTTCATTATTGTTATATTATAAAGTAAGCGAATGCGACACACACACACACATATATGTATGTATGTAAGGTGTATTTCAGCAGCAATAATTCTTTCATATGTGTTAAATAATGAGTTATGTCCATCAATTCTTTTATCTTTTCAAATTTCCGAAATAGTTGTTTCTGGTGAATTTACCAAAGTTCATATTTATTTTTGTATTATATTTTTTCCGAGTATTTTCGAATATTGGTAAATTCTGTTTCGGAAATTCTTCTGCGTATATTTACGCAACTGTTTTGGCTTTCTCCACGGTCAGAAAGAGACAACTAAAACCTGTAAGCACAAATGGACAGCAAAAGATGATTTTTGAAACGTAGCGAAATATTAAACTTTAGGAAAATATCCATACCGCACAAAAAAAAATATATATATATATATATATATATATAAATAAACAAAATTAACAAATGCTGGATCGCTATGTAATATGTAATCCCATTTATAGAAAGAAATACTGAGCGGTGTCGTCACAAGTGAAAAAGAGGCTTGAAAAGACCGTAGATTTGTCCTACCGACACAATCTGAGAATATCATGAGGGATCATTTGAGCATCGAAAACGTTTTCAGGAAAATATAAAGTAGCAAAAAACATGTACTTAGAATGATACAGGTGATATTTCTTGGACAAATGAGAAAATTAATGTTCGAACATTCTAACGCTCACAGGATATATTAAAATGAAGCAGAAATAAATGGAAACGAGATTAAGTAACTGCATTGGAAATTGAACAAAGGGATATGGTAAAGGGGTAAAAGTTACTTAGAAAAACAAATTAAATGAAGTTGTGGAGAGTCATTACCAGAGTGTTCTGAAAGAAGAAAGAACCTTTGGGGCGGTTACACTTTATTTATCACGGAAACATTTTCTCATGAAGAAGATAATTTCTGTTTGAATTTCTGGGAGAAGTTATCATTATTTACACTATTTATATTCGGAATATTGTCCTCATCTTTGTTGCTGTTATTTAATATACCGGGAGTAAATCCTTCTCGTTCCGCTGCTCATATCTAGGAAAACCGTTTAGTCCTTATTCTTATTTAGTATTGTTTAGTTGTTGCTCTCCCATTTCTTCTGAGTGCAAGTACACACTGCCCGACACAGGGATTGAATTTCACTACAGGACATTGGCCTAGCAAATAAAAGTTTTGATGACTGTGTTTTTGAGTTCAATCCCTGGGTCAGGCAGAGTGAGCTTTCATTCGGTGGAAACGGGGCGAGTAATAAGTGAGCAGTATGAAGTAAAATGAGGAATAGACGAGATATCCCTGGATACGATCAGTGGACCGAGAACACTCTACCCCCGTAGATTAAATAAAGATTTCAGTTCAGAATTCCCTTTATGTTGCCTAAAGTGATATAGACCAAAAGTTGATAGGACAGCACAACGGCCGTAATGGGTATGATGACAAACTGCATCCGCGTCCTGGGTAAGACGGTAAACTATATCCGTGTCCTGGGTAAGACGGTAAACTACATCCGAGATCAAGACCTCTGATCAGGAGGCTTTGAGGAGCATAGACACACCTCTTAATTGCTGGTGTTCCCAAGTCCACCCTAACATCGGGTGGCAGCACCTGTCAGGATCCCATCTATGGGCAAACACTTACCACCCCACTCCACCACCCCCCAAAAAAAAGGAATGGGTCAAAACACTATTAAAGTATATAAAGAGCTTTTAATACCAGCAATACATTTTGGAAAAATTATTACCAGCAATACATTTTTTGAAAAAAAATATTACCAACAACTCATTCTTTTTTTTTTTAAAAGAAAAAATTACCTGAAATATATTTTGGAAAAAATTAAAATGTTACCAACATATATTTTTGGTTAAAAAAAAAATTACTAGCAATACATTAAAAAAAAAAATACCAGCAATACATTTTTGAAAAAAAATGTTACCAACAATACAATTTTTGGGAAAAAATATTACCAGCAATAAAAATCTTGTCAGCATTAAATAACCCATTGAGGTTGATATACCGTCAAACAAAACAAACCAAAAACAAACAGCACAACGGTTGAAATACTGTGACAACATTAACAAAGATGTGTAAAGTAGTCTGAATATAAAGTCTTAATAAATTTTGATCCAAAAAAAATGTAAATGCAATACCAATCATTATCTTGTTTTCTTAATTCCTATTCTTTTATAGTTCTCTCCCCTGATTATATTTTTCTCATATTCTCTCACTCATTAGGCTTTTGCGTCTCAGTTGCTTTATTACCTTGCTTAGGGTGATAAGATTAAAAAAAAAAACAATACATTTTGGGCATAATTATAAAATGATTGATTATTATAAAATAAAAAATAATAGGAAAGTTGTCTTGTTCTCTTTAAATGTTATGTTCTTTCAGGATAAATAAGGATATTGAACAGGCATCACGTGGAGTAATGGATATCCGCTTGGACTGAGGAATCGGAGAGGCGAGTTCGAATTCCAGTCGAATCCATTACATTCACTTACGTGCTAATACCCTTGGGAAAGGTATGAATCTTCTTCCGTCAGCTATGGGTAAATAGCAGGACAGAACGGGTTCTATAGTCTTAGATGGCAACTGGTCTGCCACGGAAAGAAATGGCAATCTACTGCTTGAAGAAACAATGTGCCTCGTCAGTCATGTATCGAAAGATACATGATCGCCTAAGCGTGTATCACGCATGGCACATAACTGAAATAGAAAATACTTAAAGGAATAAATAGCAGGAAATTGTGGAGACTCATGATCGCCAACGTTTAAAATTGACATCGCAATATGGTGGTCATAAATGACTCTCTAACATACATTCGCTTTTGTTAGAATAAGCTAAGCTCGTATTAAAGACTATAGAACCCAGTGTGTTTTGCTATTTAAACTACAGTAGGAGCGTGTTTATCTCTGGTCCCAAAAGTATTTGTTCCAATCAAGCGAGGATTACGACTACTGTTTTACCAAAAACGACGATTATCCCCACTATTTGCGCGACACAATCTTTCTATCATTATTCTATCTTGTTTAGCCTTTTTAACAAACTAAACAGTCGATATTTAATAAAAATAAACTGCGTCTCTAGAGATTATATGCAAGTTATGAATTGGTATAAAGAGTTGCGTCTTTAATGTTAAAAGTCCTATTATGATGTTTAGATTCTACTCAATGTTATTAACTTAGATATATAGCGATAGAGAAAACTGTTGTGTTTGGTTGGGAAAAAAAATCACTGAATTAACAAAACAGACTAATTTGACTGTCAGTAGTTTACTTGCAACTATTTATTTTGATACTTTTATATTATTATACCTTGTAAAACTAATGTAAAAAAATAATATGAAAAGATTTTAGAACAAATTCGTCAATTTCTTAAAGGAAAAACATAAAAATTTATTTAAAAAATAAAAGATATATTAACAAAAAATAACCTCCTAAAATTTATTACACAAATGCTCCTTTCTTTTCAATAACATTTAGCAGACTATTGTTAACATCTGATGTTTGATTTGCAATTTTAGCGGCTGGTAAGTTGTTTGCAGCAACTTTAACTGCCTCCCAGAGGTCACACTTGCTGTTGAATTGCCTTCCATTTGAATAAATATCTCTCTTGAGGATGCTCCATAGGTTTGCAGTGGGATTCAAGTCACAGCTATTTGAAGGCCAGTCATTAAGTGAATCTTCAACAAATCCCTTTTCTTTCCACCAGGATTTAGTAAACTTTGATGCATGACTTGGTGCGTTGTCTTGCATAAAGATCATAGATCTACGTTTGGCTAAAGACTGGTTATCAAGCCATTCAAAGAAATATTGCTCTAGAAAATCACAGTAACATTTGGAATTCATTTTAACCCCGTCTTTCAGTTTAAATGGACCCACGAGCTCATTATCAATAATCCCAGCCCATATCATGATGCCACCGCTGCCTTGTTGGCGTTTAAAAAATTTTCTTGAGTCATGTTGCTTGCAAACCCATCCTCGAGCCCATCCATCAGGCCCATCGAGAGTGATCCTTGATTCGTCTGGAAAAAGCACTTAACTGAAATCAGTTTTCATGTATTTTTTTGCCCACTGCAATCTTCTTTCCTTATGTTTTTTTTGTTAAAATGGGTTTCTTTATTTGATTTTTTACATCAGTAAACTTCCTTAATGCTTTACACCTTGTTTCCCTTGACACCATAGGAGCTCCAGCGGCCTCAAATATGAACGCACTTGACGCATTTGCGTTTCTTATTAATTCTCTTCGGATATGTGATAGATCTCGCTTTGTTAAATTCCTGAATTCAGCCTGAGACTTTTTTCCTTGGATGATTTCCCATTTGACATATTTTCTTGATTGTTCGATGATCCCTTTTCAAATCCTTAGAAATTTGAAGCGAAGACTTTCCTTTGCTAATTTCTTTGATTATATAGTTCTTTTCATTCATTGTTAGTTCTTTTTTTTACGAGCCATAATACTAAATTCTAGTTCTTGCAAATAATCTTTTGACACTGCAAATTGCTATAATTACTGAAAAAATACTAAATATCAATCTGAAATTGAAGATTGGAACTTAATTGCTTTCATGCTTACTCGTTATACATAATAGTACAAATTATTTCATTGGATAACACATCTATGAGTTTTACATAAAATATTTGACATTACCTCTTTTGCATATAATCTCTAGACACAGTTTAGAAAAGACAGGAACAAGGTCAAATCTAGGAAGATTATGCTTGAAAAATGGCGTCGATTTAATGAAGCTTGTAGATCTCAGCAAGGATTATCCTTCTTTGACCGGAAAGAACTGGCGCTACACAATCACAAACAAAGAACCCTACCAAACAACAGAAACTGCATCATTTGAAGACTTTCAACAACAGCAACAACTAAAATGGATAGCACATGTAAAGCGAAGAAAAAAAAAATTACTGCATATGTTGACGTTCTACACGAATTCCATAACAACAAAAAATTAGAAATGAAACCTTCATCAGTACTGGAAAGAGCGATAACACATAGTGGGCGCCAGGAACCTATTTCCCTGGACATTTTGTTTTCTTTGAAAGTTTTCAGACGACGTTAGCACTGGCTGCTCGGTCAATGAATGTCTGATATTTCCTTATAATTAAACGGTTACTACTAACATTAACATTAAAGACAAAGAAAACAGATACTACACACTGATCCCAGTCCAAGTACGAGGGAGTTAAGAAAAGAATAAATTGGGATGTCCTGGCTGCTCGGTCAGTAAATACTAAATATTCTTTGTATTTACTTTAACAGCAGCAGCCACAGCAATAACGATAACCACCACAACAACCGCCACCACCACTACCGCTCCCACCACCGCTACGATTACTACTGTTACTACTACTGCTTCTGCTCCTCCTACAACAACAGCAACAACTAATAATAATAATAATAATAGTAGTAGTAGTAATAGTTTTAACACGTGAAAAATTCACGGTTTTTCTTTAATATTCTGATGAATCTTAATTATTAAGTTAATGATTGAATAAGCTCATGCCGAAATTTGCGATAGTTAAATATCCATAGAAATGTCCCTTTAACATCGTTAAACATTTAGGCTTAACAACTTTTACAAAATATTGCAATAACAATCATAAATGAGAATACTGGTCATTATTTTATGAAGTGGATACAAATGAATAGATGTGAAATAGTCATATTTTTCAATTTCACTGAAACAAGCAGTTAAACACTTATCTTTCTGTCTTTCTTTCTGTTATTCCATATTGAATACAAGTTGTTTCTTCCCTCTCTTTATTTAGGAGGTATTGGCAGGAGACGTTAAACATTTCTATCTTCACTTCTTTCTTTCATTTTCTCACTGAAACCAAGTGTCTTTTACCCTCTTTACACGCAATCAAAACGGTATAGTCCATTTTTTTAGGCATTGACGAACTATCAAATGGAGGGCCAAGCACAATTATCATAAGATGATGATGATGATAATAAGAAGAGGAGGAGGAAGATTTAAAAAAAAAAAGGAGAAACATATTTTGAGGGAGGAGGAGGGTAAAATACCGAGGTACTAAAATCTTAGTTTGAAAATAAGATAAAAATACCAAATAGCAGCTATTCCCAAGAATGGTTCTGGCATCGTATCTTAGGAATATTAGACATCATTGGAATTGCTCAGGAGGCAGCGCTGCTTGGAATATCTCAAGTGCTGCGGAAAAGGTTGTGTCTCTAAGCCGTGGAGCTGAGATAACAGGGAATGAAAGAAAACGTAACATGTGCAGCACTGGCTGCTCGGTTAATGAATGCTGAATGTTTCCTTATAAGGTAATGGCTGATATTACCATCATCAACACTATTCTTTCAAGTAAAGAATAATAGTTTTCTTGTATTAGATATCAGAGCAAAATAATTATTTTCATAATATTCCAGGATTTCAACAACTGGCGCCAATGATAGAAACGCTTCATAGTCACATGTACCCAGGTAGCAAAACACTAACATTAGACGAGTTTATTATTCAGCTGCTTCGGCAGAAAACTCTCCAAGATTCGAAATCTTTACACGAGTCATACTGCTCATCAGTTCTCATCAGATACCTTCACATATGGATTTTATTTTCCGTAACAAATTATCATTAAATGTGAAAATCAGTCATTTTATTTTCTAAAAAAAAAACATAAAATTTATCCTGAAAAACGTTAATGGAAATTCTTTTTCAATGTTTGTCCATGTCTTTTCTTCGGATACAATAACGAAAACCTATAATTCACTTTATTTTTTTTAGCAAATATTTCAGTGATAACAAAAACAACAACAGAAAAAAGACTCAATTTTATACTGCCTTTTTTTTTCTAACACCTGCTTTTAATTCTAAAAAGAGGATATTTTTAGATCTTTCAATTATATGTTCCTTTCCGTATTTCGGAGGATATCTTTAACGAGTTTCTAAACGAGAAAGCAGAAGAGAAAAACGCACAGTAGATAAGTAAGTTCCGTGATTTGATATGTTGTATAACGTGAGTATTTCCTCTTCACTGGAGCGTATTTCCTTTGGCAGCCATATTAGACGGCTGTTAACTGTGTAAAATCAATTTTGCCGTTATGGACGTGATACAACGAATAACGAATCAATGAGGACGTAGCTGTTACATTGAGAAGGTGCAAAACATATTCGTTCTTGCTATGTCTTTATGCTGTTACATAATGCGAATGGTTTCAACTTATTTCTGGTCATTTTTTTTCCTTTACTTTTTGTAAATGTTTGCGTTTTTGCTTTTATCGATTAATGTCTTTTCAAAAATAAATGAAAGCGTGGATAAAGTACAGGTTCCTATTGAAAATTTCCATTCTCTGTTATATGTTTACTGAGAAAAACATCAACATTTTAATGGGAATATTAAATTATTCAGTCAACAAAATTATTTTTAATGTATTCGGGACGATACCATATAACGCAAAAGAAAGTCAAAAAACAAATTTAAATATGTTAATTTTACGGCAAGATGGCTACGCAAAAAATTTTAATGCTTCAAAAAATTCCTTTTAAAGTTTCTCGTATGTGTATGTATATATCTATCTAATTTAATTTATTTGTTTAAACGTTCTTTTTAAAATGAATACTCGTATTTGAGTAGATATTCGGTTTTTATTTATTTGTCAAACAAGATATATATATTTATTTCCATCTACCGGTCTGATTATTCGAAAAAAAAACATTTTAGAAAAATATACACCCACCGACAGAAATTGAACCTGTATCACCTAAGGGAAACCGTCATTATTAGATATGATGCACCTTAGATCACTGAGCCACGTGGGATTTCCTAACTAAACAAAGACTGAATAGTGCTTTTACGCACATGTCTATTCGGGTTTCGCTTGATAAGGAAAACGAAGACCTTTTTTCGATTTCACATTTAAAGACATTTGGGATTCCCTAAAAACATGAAAGAAAAGAATTAGAAGAAAAAAACTGAAGGAAAAATCTTCAAATTTACTTTTTTTTCTGAATTGCTTGCAACTTATGAAATGTTTCCTGCGATCGAGACATGAAAATCTGTCGGTACTAAATCTGTTAGGATATGGAAGAACCTTCCATCATAATTACATGAGTGTGACCATTTTCCATCTATCAAAAAAGCCCCTGGCAATAAACGTCAGTAGTGGTAGGGCTTCAATGTTTAGTAGCTCCTAATGGCATATTTTATATTGCACGAGACAAAAAGTAACGACTTCTCTGAATCTTAGTATTGGTGTTGACAATGGCTTCTCATCGTAAAATAGCCACGCACTTTTTGTTGATATGACTGTATTAATGCGATCCAAAAATAAAAGATTTCTTGGGTTCTCAAGAGAAATCTCAAGAGGAGAAAGAAGGTTTTCCCAATTAAACTCTAAAATGAACTATAAACAAGACAAAGTTTATATATATATATATATATATATATATATATATATATATATATATATATATATATATATATTATAAATTGATTCAAAATATGTTTTTTTTTCGCTACAGAGTAATAACCATGTTTCAAAAACTGAAGCTAAGTTTTAAATGCACTTATAAATTCATAATTTTCTGTTTCCAAGGATACATAGAAATCCAATCATTCTAACAGGGGCGTTAGCGGGTTCATTTTTATTAAGTATTCTTGTATCAATTTATGAGTTACGTTCGAAAAAGAGTTTAAGTTTAGGGAGGGTAGGGGTGTATTTTTCAACGAATTCTGACATCCGTTAAATGCATGTCGTCTGGTTTTTTTTTTTATTAAAGGAAAAAGGTTTTTCGGCATTTTTTCGTACTTGTATACTTAAAGATTCTTTTTAGGGGTTTTGGGTTAGAATACGTTTTTTTTAACTACAATTTTAAAATATTTTACTCTTAATTATTAATAGATTATATTTCTTTTTAAAACAAGTAAATGTAATAGAATGTGAGAGAGCGACTGTAAACGAGATGCCAGATCGGGGACAGCCACATTGCATATCCGTCTTTGGATTCTGTCGAGCACATTAAGACGAACAGCAGGAGCTCCAGACCATCAACAATATTCTATACAAAGTCAAATGGTTGATATATATATATATGTATGTATGTATATAAATAAAAAGAAAGAACAGTAAGATATATAATCCGGTGTTCTTATAGATATTTTTACTTTTAGAAAATAGTCCTCAATGTAAATTTACAGAGCATTAATATTATAAATTAATTGATTTAAAATATGTTTTTTTTCGCTACACAGTTCTAACTTTGAAACATGGTTACAACTGTGTAGCGAAAAAAGCCATATTTTAAATCAATTAATTTATAATAATATATATATATATATATATATATATATATATATATATATATGGTCATTTGTATTCGAGTACACCCGCCTACTAGGGCGCCTAGCCGACACATATTGGAGGCGCCTTTTTGATTATTCACAATCTACAGGGCCCACCTGTGGTTTATACAGCAACTATGTTGAGCAGAACATAGTTACAGTTTCTGGAAAAGAACGTGTTATCTAGCATTATCCACAATTTGAAAAGGGCCAGGACGCTCAAGCCCACGACCACAATGACTTGCGTCGCCGTGCAAGCACAGCTTTTGATGGTCCTCCAGGGTTCCGTCTACCCAATTTCACTGATAAGGCTTGGGCCATCTCGTGGTATGTTTTTTTAGGCAATTTCCAAAGGTGTCGCGCGTTAGGATCAGTGTGATAAAGTCAGCAAATCAACTATTTGACCATGCTGAGATTCGAACCCGGTTCTCATGGTCAGAATGTGAAGGATCTAACCACTCGCCCCCCCCCATATATATATATATATATATATATATATATAATTCATCGAGTCTGATAGAAACCTCAACAGAATGCACTGGACGGCGGTTTCGTCCTATATTTGGGTCTCATCAGCAGTGCTCATCCACTACCGAGAATTGAAACCCTTACAGTTAGGTTATCAAGGAAACATCATACCAACTGTTCTAATGGGCCTTGGTGACGAAGAGATTGTAAATAAGACTCAATATAGCGAGGCTTGCTCACATATTCCGTGGTGGAACCGTACTGAGTTCTCTCTAACCATAGGACTGGAGCCACGACTACTCTCACCAAGCCGCTCACTCTAGAGCATTAGAAGCCGGTTCAAGCAACGATATGTGAGCGAGAGGCATCATAACAAATTTTTAAAATGCCCCCAGCTTGCTTGCATAAGCATGCACCCGTCGGTAGACCCTTTCAAATATTCACACATAGTGTTTTTTTCCCCATAAAACGTTGATGAAACGTCTGTGTATTATTAATGTCTGCTGCATAAAACAATTGTTTTAAATCCAAAGGATTGGGGACCGGGAGAACTTGCAGACCATGGAACCGGTATTCCTCTACATATAAATCATTTGTGGTACATGACAGCCAGTGCATCACGAACAATTTGACTAAAATGTGCTGGATGGATGAACCAGATGCGTTTTTGCATTAGCAGGGGTACATCCACTAGCAGGCCTGGAAGTGTGTCCGAAATAAAGTCCCTGTAGACAGTTTCTGCGAGATGTGCTAAGAGAACCTATGCACCTACCAGACAGCCACCAACAATGCCAGCCCACAAATTAATCGTAAACTGTTGCTGGCGTCTAGCTTGTATTGTGCTACAGGGATTCGGATCCACCCACAAATGTCGGTTGTGTTGATTTGTTATTCTATCTCTTCCAAATGTTGCCGCAGCCGTAGACATGACTGAAGAGACAAAAAAAAACAGTTTGTGCAATAAACTATCGGCAAAAATGTTGATTGATCAGAGGGCGAAAGACCCTGAACTCTTTGCAAATAATACGGATACAGGAGCTACTCTTGAAATACCCTGAATATGGTACTATGAGATGTCCGACATGCTCGGGCCACCTGGATCATTTTCCACAGCCTGTAGAATGTGTTCTTCGATCCATAGTATGTAATGCCACGGGTCATATCTCAACAACACGACGATAAACAGCAACAAAGTTTGGATGACTCAGCACCTTTGATCTGGAAACGCAATCTGATACAGCCTTGCCGGATCGCGTTAAAGGAATGTGCACGAATGACATATGTAACCAAATGCACACAGCAATACAGTGCAATCTGCCCTAAACTTTATTTAAATTCAATAACTGAAAAACGAAGGATTATATATATATATATATGTGTGTGTGTGTGTGTGTGTGTGTGTGTGTGTGTCTGTTTGTGTGTGTATTTCATTTATACGGGTAAAGAAACATTTGATCAATCAATTTGATTTTTTCGGATGAGGCAAATATACAAATAATTGTTAATTGAATGAAATAAATATCTTGTGGACACAAGAATCATTGATTGAATGATTGATTGACTTGTTTTTTTACGGATTCTCAACACTTTGTGTTTCCTTTCAAATCAAGACATATTTCGAATTGTAGGAGGTGCTTATAGTAAGAAGTATTCGTCAGCGCTTTCCCATCTATGGACTGACCGCGCTTGACAAAAAACAATTATTTTTTATACTTGCTTCTTCTTCTTCTTCTTCTTCTTCTTCTTCTTCTTCTTCTTCTTCTTCTTCTTCTTCTTCTTATCATTATCATTATTATTATTATTATTATTATTTTCTTTGATTTCAGATGTATACACATTTCCTTCCGGGTCCCAATTAGAGACCTAAGGTCAGAAATGGCTCCCTGACATCTTCACTGAACATTCTTCAGAAGTGTACACGTATTTTACTTTGATAAAGCCCTCGATAAGTTGTGATTCGTAATTGTGCATATATATATATATATATATATATATATATATATTCTCACAAATATATATATATATATATATATATATATTCTCACAAATATATATATATATATATATATATATGCTAGACTCAATCGTCAGTCCGATTGCGTCTAGCATGAAACAGCCTGTCGCCTCTGAGTGTTGACTTCTATGTTCAATTTTATATCTATATTTACATACGCTCTATCTCTGATATTGATCAAATTATCCCATAAATATAGCACAAATTAAAACTATATTTCTTTATTCATATATATATATATATATATATACATATTTGTGTGTGTGTGTGTGTGTGTGTGTGTGTGTGTGTGTGTGTGTGTGTGTTGTATTGAGGGAAGCAATATTCGGTGCAAAAGTGTCTGAAGCCGAGACGCCAGGTTTGGACCAATAATATTGCTGATTCTCTTTTGGATTTTATCAAGAATCTCTAAATATAGACCAGTAAATCTCGATCTTATGTGGCAGCAATATTCAAGTATGAACGAATGGTAAACTTATAAATATGGAAGATAGATTCAAGAGAGAAAAAATAATTAGCAAGACACGCTGAATCAACTTTCCTAACAATGGATTCCATATAATATTTCTACTTAATGTCAGCCGAGAATGTTAGCCTGAGAATGCACAACCAGTCCCTCTACTGGAGGTTGTTTTCAGCCATGTTTGTGGAAGGCATTTTCCACCCAAATTACGCACTAGATTGTCAAAGGGAGTCAAGTACCAGCCAGCAAATACAGAGACACGTGATCTCAAATCTGAATTCATTATTCCAATCCTGAGAATGAGAATATTTAACTGATGGATTTCAATTTCCGCCGCAGTGATGTTTTGAGCAGTCTCTCATATTTCACTAGCAGAAGGTAAAACCCACGTATCAGATCAGGGATCAGCGGGGCCCGCTTCTCACTTCTCAAAAGTAATTAATGAAAATATTCTGAATAGAATATAAAATAAAGAAGATTTATGTCTGGTATTATCATTTGTTCGACACCCGTAACTCATTACATAGCTAAGAAGGTAGATTGTTTCATCATTACTGAGCGGCTTATATTATTGGATTTGTGTCATTGTAAGACATAGATGCAAGAATACACTGATGATTATCTTATTTGTTTCAATATATTAATGTAGGCGTAAGAAACAGTAAATTAACGCTTTTCCTGCACAATGTAGATGCTATAAATTACTCTAGTCAGGAAGTTTATGACTTTAATTTATTTCATTTATTTATGGCTTTAAGTTGAAAATATTTTAGCAGCGTACCTATAAACTATTCGTGTCAATATTTCGCTCGGCAGAATTCCGACACATAAACCAAGGATGAATATTCGCATTTCCTAAGAAGCGACTAGATAAATCTTGTAAAACAATGAAACAAGTTTTAATGAAATTCCTGGTGACTCAAAAATACAGTTCTAATATTCACATGGTACGTTTGCATGTAATTCTATCAGCAAATAAATCTTGTAGAACGATGAAACAAGTTTTAATGAAATTCATGGTGACTCACAAATACAGTTCTAATATTCACATGGTACGTTTTCATGCAATTCTATCAGCAAATAAATCTTGTAGAACGATGAAACAAGTTTTAATGAAATTCATGGTGACTCACAAATACAGTCCTGTTTATCTAATACGTTTGCTTGCAATCCTATTAGCAAATAAATCTTTTAGAACAATGAAACAGGTTTTAATGAAATTCATAGTGACTAATAAATACAGTCCTGTTTTCCTAATACGTTTACATGCATTTCTCTCACGAAATAAATCTCGTTAATTAAAGAAAGAGGTTTTAAAATCATTCACAATTATTAACAAAATGCATCCCAAACGTTTACCTAATTCGTTTGCGTGTTATTCTATGACTAAATAAAAGTTTTCGCCAAATGTACAAATCGAAATCACTGCTGACATGAAATGAAGGGATTATATTGGATAAATTGCTATGATTCCCTCTGCCGTGTCAGACATTTTTCTTGTCAGAATTGGTATTATACGTTTATAAACCTACCATGTCTGATGTTCCCACGAGATTCTCAAAAAATACAGAGTCTGTAATGTTCCTAGGTTGGCATTTGGTCTCCAGTCACTTTCCCACTGCCATTACCAATAGTGATTTTCTAAGCACAGCTTAGGTGTGGCACAAGGTCGAATGTATGGGGGCACCCACTGAGGATCGATCTCACTCGTAATTGATCTAGCAAGACAAGCTTTCTAACAATTACACCACGTCGAGGTGCCCTTTTTTTAAATAGATAGAGTATAGTGATTTTCTAAGCGTAGCTTATATGTGGCACAAGGCCGAAAGTATGAGGCACCCAGTGAGGATCGAACTCACTATTCAGTCGTAATTGTTCTAGCGAGACAAGCTTGCTACTATTACACCGCCTCGAGGTGACCCACTGCCATTACCGTTCTTTTTTTTTTTAGATCTTTTTTTAGATCTGACCATATCCATGATGGTTTTAGAATGGGTTGTAACTATTTGGATGTTATTCAGGTATTTTGGATAGTGAATGTTTTCGAATAAGTAGTATTATATATCTATTTTTATTTAATTTATTATTGTGGTCGTATATTTTGGGGGCTCAATGCGTTGTGCATGATGTGATAGGGATGTTGGAATTTTTTGAAGTGTTTTCCATGTGTGTTTCTTTTTTGTTAATATCGGTAAAAGTTCGGGGTAAGGCATACATATAATAAATTTCCTAGACTGTTCTTCACAATATATTGAGGAAACAACCAGAATTTTGTTTAAAAAAACCGCGTCAATGAACACAGAAGAGAACTTATAAATAATAATTTAACGAATGAATTAGTGATATACAGAAATAAATTCGACAATTTTGATCTAAAAAATGTCACACTCATCAAAAGAGAAAGTAATTTACTCAGAATGAAAATTCTCGAGATTGCCGCCATCGAATATTATCAAAATTTGTTTTTCCAATGTCACCTTTCCTGAAAGAATTACTATTTCCCCAAGCCAACATACACAATAAATGTGTTGGAAAATCAAAGGAAAACATCTGAATCTATCATTTCAACTTTTGGAGATTTATAATACAAACGTCCATCTCATTTCAATCCAAGAAAGTGTTTCTCCTGTTTGCTTTCTTTTTCTTTTTCTTTCTTTTTTTTCTTATTCGAGTCTACTAAATTACGTATTCTAAGGTTTAGACATTTCTGTTAACCTGTTATCGAGCGTTTTAAATTTTAAAAAAGTCATTTCAAAGATGCTATATGACTTAAATCTAGAATCTAATAACTAAATCTTTTCAGTTAACTTGCTCATTATT
This sequence comes from Acanthosepion pharaonis, assembly GCA_903632075.3. Taxonomy (NCBI): domain Eukaryota; kingdom Metazoa; phylum Mollusca; class Cephalopoda; order Sepiida; family Sepiidae; genus Acanthosepion; species Acanthosepion pharaonis. The sequence goes on from CAHIKZ030004911.1 coordinate 2,440,601, forward strand.
TATGAAAGTTCTTAAAATTGGAAATTTTGAGTAATTTTAAAATGTATACTAGTTGCAAAATAAAACCTTCACATTTGCTTTTGATAATGTCCGCCGAAGGACTATACTTTTCCTCTTGTCTCTTCACACACACACACAAGATAGATAGATAGATAGATAGATAGAGAGAGAGAGAGAGAGAGAGAGAGAGAGAGAGAGAGAGAGAGAGAGAGAAACGATGACGTTTTAGTGATAACCTAACTCGGCAGTCCCCAGCCTTTTGACGCAACGGACCAATGACCTACAAACCAATTTCCCGCGAACGGGAGTGATGGTGCGAGGCTCGGTGACGGTCATGCACATAACAAGACACAATAAACGAGACTGCGGAAACCGAAGCCTATTTTAAATGGCAAGAAATACACGCTTACATTTGGCCAGATCAACTGTAAATTGATGAGATCTAGACGACAGTCTGATACTACACTTGAATTCAAAAAGTCTAGGTACCATAGCGGAGTGCTCATCCGAATAATTTCCATGAAAGTATTTATAGAAAAGAGACAGTGAGACAACTTACAATCAGAAAGAGACAGAATTCTTCTGTGATACATAAAGAGAAAAAAGGCATGGAGAATTTGAGACTCACAGTTTGTATTTTACGGTTTATCAACATTTTATGGGTTATTTAAAGCCCAAACCTATTTTAAATTTGAATATCGCATTGAAAACTCTTTGAAACAGAGAATTCTTCAGACAATTCTTAAATAGTAGCACCAGGTACAGGATCTGCTATTTAACACATAGTTGGATTCGTATTATTGCCAATGACGTTTTCGCGTTAAAAAATGTAACGAACCTAACTAGAATTCAAATTTAGTTTCCTGATTTTTCTTTCTGAACTGCTATCCCTTAGACCAGCAGTCCCCCATCCATTTATGCCACGGTCCAGTGTCATGCAAGACGATTTTTCCATGGACTGTGGGTCAGTTTCGTGATACGTGTAGGTAACACGCATAACAAAACACAATAAACAAAACCGCCCCGATAGTCAATAAATTGGAAAAGAAGAAAGTTTTTATTCTTTCTGTCCGAACCGGTACTAAATGTTCCACGACCCGGTACCAACTAGTCTACGGTCTGGTACCGGTCTGCGGCCCGATGGCTGGGGACCGCTGCCTTGCGCCACCCACATATCCTAGAGACTCACAGCGTATGTTTCTATTAAAAGAAACGGGGAAATCAGCTAGAAAAGAGTTTAAATTCCTGGATTTCAGAACGAAGACAAAGCGGCCAAAAGCGCATAAAGAAAGAAGTTGTGGAGTATTTGAGACTCACAGTTTATTTTTTTATGACTTATCAACATTTTATGGGTTATTTAAAGCTGAAATATATTTTAAATGGTAAGAAATATTGTTTTTTACGGCTGGTTATCGCATTGAAAACTCTTTGAAACAGAGAGTTCTTGGGACAAACAGGCAATTCTTAAATAGAAGCACCAGGTACAGAATCTACTATTTAACACGTAGTTGGATTCGTATCAGTGTCAATGACGTTTTCTCGTTAACAAATGTAACGAATCTAGCTAGAACTCAAATTCGGTTTTCTGATTTTTCTTCCCGAGCTGTTATTTCTTAGACCAGCAGACCCCGATCTTTTTATACCGCAGTACAGTTTCATGCAAGACGATTTTTCCATGGACCGTGGGTCGAATTCGTGATCCGTGTCGGTCATGTACATAACAAGACACAATGAACGAAACCGCTAAAGTTGAAACCTATTTTAAATGGCAAGAGATATGCTTTGCAATTTAATATCGTATTGACAACTGTTTGAAATTGAGAATTTTCGTGTCGGTTTTAGTGATCCGTGTCGGTAGCAAAACACGATAAACAAGATCTCGATAGTCAATAAAAAATGGAAAAGAAGAGTTTTTAATCTTTCTGTGTATCCCAGTAACAAATGCTCGACGGTCTGGTATCGGTCCGCAGTCTGGTGATTTGTGACCCCTGAAACTGTTAAAACCCCACCAAGAGAAATCGTCGAACCGAGTTCAACTTCCGGCTGAACCTGTGTTTACTTCAGACTGATACATTTCACAATTATGTAAATGCTTCTTTTTACCCTCAGGCTATAATTAAAATTGCAGGCCATTGCTATTACTATTGCTTTTTAGCCGTGGTTGCCAACCATTCTAGGAGAATGAGAACACGGAATGTAGAATCTAGAATAGAATCCACTGAGTGAAAACTTCATTAAAACTTCCATCTCACGCGAAAAATATCGCGAAAACCAAAGACTACACGCATTATTTTTAGTGCGTTACCAATTTGCTCTTTTCTAAGCGAAGCAACGAACCGCAAAAAGGAGTTTCAATGATAAAACACACTGTGGATTGTAACACAGTAAAAACACATTTTATAAAGATATCCACGCTTCCGCCAGTGGCAAAGGCTTCCGTCCTATTAAGCCGATTCTTAACACCATCCTCAACTTTGTGGCTTAAATTAGAGGTCAAAGAAGCCTCAGTCGAAGTGTCATTGCATTAGGAATTCATTGAAATATACAGAGCCTAAACAAAACCTTTCGTCAAGCCGCATAGAAACACACGACAGCAGTTAGAAATGAGCTATCATTGGAGTATTTGTTCGGTTCCTGCTTACTCGACCTGCCTACGTTAAGAAGTAGAGGTGACAAGCTGTGGAGTTAACTTTAGCGATGGCTTTGATGCTAGCCGACCTTAGTGTCGCGAGCAAGTCGTTCGTCTGGACAGGTCTGGATCGACACTCAATCTTTTGATCGATCGACAACCCTCTTCTAAAAGTTTGTGACGTTTTACATGAAAAATATAGAAATGAGAGTTTTACACACGGCTTTTATCTACCAACCAGAATTGAACAAATTGATCAAGCATAGGCAGTAAGAATTGAACAGCTGATTATTTAGCAGCCATGAAAAAATTTAATTTCGGTTAAGTCATCCTGAGAAACGTCTCTGTATTTTTGTTTACAAATTAATCTTTGAATTCGATTAAAAACAATGGACGACTTTAATTAAAACTCATAATGGCAAGCATCGGGTTACATGTGGCTGCCTTGAACAAATTTAATATAACGCTTACTCTTCTGGAAAATTACATCATCACAGCATTAGAGAACGTTTAATTGCAGAGATGCTTGTCAAATTATATTCATAAAAAGGTGCATTCCTCTTTTTTTTATGTGACGTGTCCTTTCAGATTTTAGGCGATCATAGCTCTCCACTACCTCCTTTGGAGCTCTCAATATGTTTTGTCCGTTTGCTACTACTACCAAACCCTATTCCGTCATCCACTTGCTTAAGCCTGCTAGATAAGTCAAATGTTGCTTTCCCTTTTACTCTTTCTCTCTACTCGCCATGTGAGTATCAGATTCTCCAATCTCTCCTTTCTCATTACGTGTCCCAGAAATTTCAGCTGCCACATCCTGATGTTAAGTATAAGCTTCTTTCTTGTTTGCATCCTCTCCAAAACTCCATCTTTGCGCACATGTTTGGTCCAGGGTATCCTTCTCTAAAACCATACCTCCGTTTCCTCGAGTCTCTTCTTCATCTTTGAGGAGACCGTCCAGCATTCTCTGCCGTAAAGGATGACATATATCACGTAGCAGTTCAGTACTCTTTTCTTTGTTACAAAAGTAATCGTCCTGTCTGGTAATACTCTGCCTAACCTTTGGAACGCGACTTTGGCCATCCCAATACGTCTTCGGATCTCAGCGTCGCACTTACCGTCTTCTGTCAGGACACATCCGAGATATTTAAATTTCCGCACCTGTTTGATTTTAGTGTCCCGACCTGTAATTCTCCTTTCCGGCTCATTTTTTTACCGATGACTAGGCATTCTGTCTTCTTGTAGTTTGTGCTTATTCCCTTGCTTTCTGTAGGTTTTGTAATTTCTTTTCCGTGTCTGCTATCAGCACGGAGTCATCTGCGTATTTTATGTTGCTAAGATTGTGGCCGCCATTGATGGATCCTTGTAGTATTTGCATTCCTCTCGGAATCGCCTTGCAATATAGGTCGAATAAGTCTGGTGAGAAGACACATCCTTGCCTTACGTCCCTTTCTATTTTTGTATATCTGCTGAATATCATCCTCTATCTGGATGCAGGCCGTTTGATGCCAATATAAGTTCTAGATTATTCTAATATATTTTCCAAATATATCAAGGTTGCTGTGTAGTTCTTACAGGACTTCGTGGCGTACTTTGTCGAACATCTTTGCTTAGTCTATAAAGCATTGGTGCATGTCATACTGCATTTGTATTTATCTTTCTGATAACATTCTAAGCATGAATATCGCGTTCCTTGTTCCGTTGTCATTAACGAACCCGCACTGTTCTCGTCCTATCTCTGGTCTGATTCCGTTGTGCGCTCTATTCATCAGAATACGGATTATGATTTTCGTTATGTGACTCATGCGGCCGATTGTTCGGTGGAGTTCACATTTGTGTGCCCCTGGTTTCTTAGGCAGTGCTATGAAAATAGATCTGCTGAGATCTTCCAGTATATCACCACTATTGCAGGTTTCATTTAATATTTTTGTAATCTTGTTTATGCCAAATTCATCTAACACTGTCAGCATTTCTGTTATAGTTCCGTCTCTCCCTGTCGTCTTGTTTCTGTTCAATTTCGCTTCTACTTCGATTTTTAGAATCTCAGACCGTCGGATGTTCTGTGAATTACTGGTTGCTCTCTTTCGTCGGTGAAGAGTTCTCCAATATAACCTTGAACAAATTTAATATAACGCTTACTCTTCTGGAAAATTACATCATCACAGTATTGGAGAACGTTTAATTGCAGAGATGCTTGTCAAATTATATTCATACAAAGGTGCATTCCCCTTTTTTCTTATGTGCCGTGTCCCTTCAGGGTGTAGGCGATCATGGCTCTCCACTACCTCCTTTGGAGATCTCAATATGTTTTGTCCGTTTGCTACTACTACCAAACCCTATTCCGTCATCTACTTGCTTAAGCCCGTTAGATAAGTCAAATGTTGTTTTTCCCTTAGTTCCACCGCTGAATAATTTCTCCTTCTCTAATTTGAGCATTCCACCCTTTGATTTTATACAGCCTATTGACGAGCATGTCCTCTATTCTGTTAGTTCGCTTACTTGTTTTTGCCTATCTCCTTTGATTGCGGTACTAAATCTCTATTTCTGCACCTTTTTTTGTTTAGCCACTCTTATTTAGCCCGTCGGCATTTGGTCCTTATTTCGTTGTGTAGTTTACTGCATTCCGTTCCGTATCTTGGCAGAGTTTTCTGTCTCCATTGCATTCTGTCGAGAATCTCATCAGTCATCCATCCGATTTTCTTCCTCGTCATTTCTCCTTTGGGACGATATCGTTTGCTGATGTCAATAAAGCTTATCGTTTCGAATTCCACTTTCCATTTTGTCCCTCAAAATTTCTTTTCACGCTCTCCATATATTTTATTTTCGGGTACGAGTCGCTCATGAGTTTTTTGTATTGCAATTTGTGGGCTGCGTTAGGTTTCTTCAGTTTCCCATCTTTTCACTCTTAGTTTACACACACATGCACACACACACACACACACACACACACACACACACACACACACATATATATATATATATATATATATATATATATATATATATATATAAACAGCTCAAACACTAATAATCCATGGTTATAATTTATTACATTGGAATCATAATCACGATCCAATTCATCAGATCTACAAATTTGAATTTGTAGGTTTGATGAATTGGATCGTGATTACGATTGCAATGTAATAAAATATAACAATGGAATATTAGTGTTTGAGCTGTTTATATATATATATATATATATATATATATATATATATATATATATATATATATATATATATATATATATATATGTATTTTGACCATAAATATATATATATATGTATGTATTTTGACCACAAATATATATATATGTATGTATTTTGACCACTATATATATATATATATATATATATATATATATATATATATATATATATAGATAGATAGATAGATAGATAGATATGCGCACATTGTCATGGAAAAAGGATTCTTATTAGTTCCAATTGGAATTTCATGTTAACCTTCCTATGCTCAAATCAATGGTCATTTAGTGACGATTTCAGGGACAAAATGTGCTGAGGTGGATGGGTTAGGGATATGGGGCCTGGGGTAACAAAGACGAAGGGGAGTGGGGGGGATAAAATTCAATGAGACGCTAGAGTGACCTATCCTCTTTTAAAGTCTTGAAAATGGCGATTTTCCCATTCAAATAAAATAAATGACAGAAAATAAAAATGTTCTTCATTTTTATCGAGGAAATACTTCAGAGTCACCCCTATTAGCAAACACCGAAACAAGCTAGATTATACACTATATATATATATATATATATATATATATATATGCTCACATGCGGACAATTTAAATTTACTCTTTAAACTAACCAACCAAGACCTCCCACGGAAAAAATAAAATAAGATTCAATGGATACAGGTATGATATCAGACACAAAAATATGACAGAAATGGAGCTTGCAAAACACTTTATTATAAACAACGGTAATTTCGGCAAGCATTTTAAGGTACACCATCTGAAACAATATTCAGAATCTACTGGGCTTAAAACACATGAGGATAGATACGTAGGAAAATTGCTAACTCTCCCACCCGTGGGCCAATGAACAGAATGACAGGAGAGCTTCATAAAATTTATAGTAAGTTGTCTGATTAATTCCTCTTAATTATTATAAAATTCAGGTTGTGTTTGTGTGTGTCTGTTCGTTTATATATTGGATCAGATTTCCTACATTTTTCAACCAATTTCAACAAAACTTCACAGGACTACGTAAAATTCCATTGCGGTGGTTCTTACAGCGCCAAAATTTGGGAAAACACAATTGTTTTTGCTCAAAATCAATTTGAAAACACGAATAAGAGGCATTAATAAAAGGGGGACAACTCATATCGAGTTATACTTATTATAAAAGCCAGGTTGGTTGGTTGTGTGTGTGTGTGTGTGTGTGTGCGTATGTGTGTGTGCGCGCGTGTGTGTGTGTGTGTGCGTGTGTGTGTTCGTTTATAAATGGGATCGGATTTCCTACATTTTTCAACCGATTTCAACAAAACTTCACTTTTGTTTTGGCAGGTAGTGTTTCTTATTGTCTTGCACACTTTTTTCTTTATTTTTACATTCAGAATGCTTTAAAAATTCCATTTACAAGACAATTGTTTATAATAAAATTCTATTCAATCGGTAGGCTCATAACGATTGAAAACAATGTTTTTGTTTGAGTTTGGGTTTGACCAATTCATAAAAAAAAACAATAAAAAAAACTAATTAAGACATGCGTGTCCGTCAACCTTAAACAATAATCTTTGTCAATTTTATTTTTCAGTCTTTATGATGGTCGATACTTGATCTATCTCTTACTGTTACATCCCCAGGCAACGCCAGGCTCTACTGCTAGTATCTAGTTAGTTAACGGAAAATGCCAAGATAAACCAAATCACGATCATATTTAGCTGCATACAATTCACAGTGGCGGCGTTTCTTTCGTTTGATGAGTTCATTACATGTACAGCCGTTTTTTTTTTTTTTCATGACAATAGAAACAAAATTTTTTGCAAAGACTTTTTTAATTACTTTTAGATTGATAATATTTTTATTCTTGAAAGTTTTTTATGCAATATTTCTGCCATATATGGTCTGGATCCCCCGCTTTTCGTCTCGAACATGCTCAAAAAAAATCCAGAGACAGATATGCATTGTGACCTGTCCTGCTCTAGTACCTCGTCTACAGTCACTTTATCACAGACGTACCGTCGCTTCCTTCTGTCTTTTCTACAAATACTTTTACTGCTCTAACCAACTATTTCCGTTGGTTCCCAACTGCATGGATTTAAGCGTGCTACTAATTTGGCATCTCAGTCCCACCATTTCACGGCCGAAACGGTTAAATATAGCCATCTCTTCTACTCCAATAACTTCATGTCTCGCGCTTCCCGTCTGTGGAACTGCCTTCCTCTTACTTGCTTCCCTGACAGCTATAATCTCCAATGATGCAAATGCAATGCCAATGGATATCTTCAGATACCTTGAACTAATCCCCCGTCCTTCTCTTCATCCTCTCCTCTATCACGCTTCTTTACCCTTGCTCCCACATTCTGTAACCCCTTGCGTGCTAGTGGCACTCCCGATTTGCTTAAGGTGAAAAGCCTATATATATATATATATATATATATATAATTGTTTATCTAAAAATATGATTCCAACGCTACATAAGAGTTCTCATGTTTCAAAACAAGAGCCGAAAACTTCAATATAATTATTTGACTTAAATTGAATCAAAGTAGCAAGCCCTGTTCCGTCTTCAAGCGAAATTTTTTTGGAATAACTTATTCATTATAGCTTAAGCATATTCAATTGAAATTAAAATTACTATGGTAACGGCTAGAGCAATTGTTTAAAGTAAAGGGACGTAAGGGTTAATAATTTGTATCAATATCTCAGTTACATTCACAGATGTCAAGTCAGGGTAAGGTTGGGGTGTCTAAATTTAAAGCGGAAGATGATATCGTCTTGTCTGGTTAAGTGTCTATGGGGATTTATTTATTTTTTTATTTTATTTTTTACTTTTTTCTGAAAGGGTTTTGTGTATATAAAAAAAAATGTCGTAAAGCGCTAACATTTGTTTTTGACGACTTCATAAAGGATTATCTTTATTTTTTTTTCTAGGGCATTTAAACTATTTATTTAAACTAAGGAATTTAAAAATTCTTTTATTGTTTGTTTGTTTATATATATTCATATATATATATATATTTCTGAGATGACGTATTATGTACATTATTTACATTATTGGGAATATTGTCCTGCTCTTTGTCGCCATATTTGTTACAACGTTTCGGTCGTTGTACGCTCTGGACTTCTTCCTCAAGGTCACATGGTACAGTAGATAAAGACGTTGGTTAGATCTAGTGACGGGATCCAAAGTGTGTGAGTTCAATACCCGGTTAAGGCAGTGGAGAACTTTCAGAGGGGAATTAACAGGAGATAACTGGAAACGGACATCCATTAAACATGGCACGTGGAACTAGAACAGTCTACCCCAGTGAGCGGAATAAAGGGTTAAGTTCAACATTCCAACCACCTGAAGAAGGCCGGAGCGCACAACGTCCGAAACTTTGTAATAAATATGGCGACAAAGATGAGGGACAATAGTCCGAATAATAATATATATATATATATATATATATATATATATATATATATATATATATATATATATATATATATATATATATATATATATATAATATATATATATATATATATATATATATATGTATATATATATATATATATATATATATATATATATATATATATATATATACATTATATATATATATATATATATATATATAATGTATATATATATATGTATATATATATATATATAATGTATATATATATATATTATATATATATATGTATATATATATATCATGTATATATATATATATAATGTATATATATATATATATATAATGTATATATATATATATATAACGTATATATATATATGATGTATATATATATATATATAATGTATATATATATATAATGTATATATATATATGATGTATATATATATATATAATATATATATATATATAATGTATATATATATATATATAATGTATGTATATATATATATATATATATATATATATATATATATATATATATATATATATATATATATATATATATATATATATATATATATATATATATATATATATATATATATATATAAAAGAACACAGTAACATATATAATTGCTTGAGGATGAAATGGAACTAATGTCTTTAATTTAATTGCAAAATTAAATTCGTGGCTTTTAGCTTCCATTTTTTGAAACATGGTTAGAACTGTCTAGCGGAAAAACATATTTTAAATCAATTAATTTATATATATATATATATATATATATATATATATATATATATATATATATATATATATTATCTAACTTTGTCTTGTTTATATTTCATTTTAGAGTGTAATTGGGAAAACGTTTTTCTCCTCCTGAGATTTCTCTCGAGAACCCAAGAAATATTTTATTTTTGTGCCGCATTAATACAATTGTTGAAAGGGGGTTTGTCATATCAACAAAAAAAAGTGAGTGGCTATTTTACAATGAGAAACCATTGTCAACATCAAAACCAGGACTTGATTCAGAGAAAGCATTACTTTTTGTCTCGTGGAATATAACATATGCCATTAAGAGCTACTAAACGTTGAAGCCCTGCCATTGCAGACGTTTATTGCCAGGAACTCGTTTGATAGATGGAAAATGTTCACACACATGTAATTACGATGGAATCCTCCATACTCAAAAGATTTAGTATCGACAGGTTTTCATCCATTGATCGTAGGAAACATTTCATAAGTTGCAAAGTAAAATGCATAAAGATAAAAAAAATAACTTGAAGAAGACAAACATACTCTCGAAATATTGTTTAATGTCGTCAAACACTGTAGTTTTCTCTTTCTTCTTTAAAATCGCGTTCTTCTCTTAAGTATTGTAATAATAATAATAATAATGATTTGCTCCTAAAGCTTATGGCAATATAAAATAATCGAGTAAAAGAGAAAATTGTGAGCAAACATAAATACCGGATCGACAGATGTTTATGGCTTGATCGCAGGCTACATTTCATAAGTTGCAAGGGTAAAATGCGTAATGAAAAAAAAAATACTTGAAGAAGACAGACATACTGTCGAAATATTGTTTAATGTCGTCAAACACTGTAGTTTTCTTCTTCTTTTCTTAAATCGCGTTCTTCACTTAAGTATTTTAATAATAATAATAATAATAATAATAATAAGGATTTGCTCCTAAAGCATGTAGCGATATAAAGTAATCGGGTAAAAGAGAAAATCGTGAGCCAACATAAATACCGGAAGAGGGTAAATGCGAGACAGGCAATTCCTATTCATTTGAAAGAAACCCCAAGATCTTTACTACAAAGGATTCATAGAAATGATTGAAGAAAGGAAAAATGACTTGAAAATGCGAGACAGAAATCCTGCAAGTATTCTTCAATGACCAAGTCTTAAAAATGAATACTCGGCGTTGGAACATCTAACGCCAAGTAGATTCGGACAAGTGCAACCTGTGAGGAATGTCACCCATATCATTATCACTTGTAGAATGCTTGTTGTTTTTGAATATCTCATACAGCGAAAGAGAATAAGAACGAAAGATTATATGTCAGTATCCCAACGCAAATTTATGGCAGAAGATATCAAAATCAGTGCAATATACATTTTCATCCCAGTAAATTATGCTCCTTTTTAATTAAAGCAGCATTCTTTAAATCGAAAATATGGTCGGATTCATTACGGTGAGCTACTAATACATTGAACATGTTATCTTGTAAAAGATCTCTTTTTTGTTCATATAATCTTTTATTTAAATTCTTCTAAATATTTTTGTGACTATTATTGGAGTTAAATTCCTGCTACATGTTTCATGTTAATATTTTTTTGGCTTACGATCATATCATGATAAAATACTCTCTATGGAGAGTTATCCTTACAATTGCCCTTCCTTTTTTTTTCTCTCTGGAATATTCTTCACTCTTTTTTCCTCTTTCCTCGATAGTTCATTAATTTAACTTCTAGCTAATGTGTTTTTTTTTATTTTTAATTCTGTCTTACTGTTTTACCCTTTAACTTTCTTCGGCTTACGGCCTTATCACCGGTTCACATACGATCATCCCCCACCCCGAATCTCGAATACACATCCCCAATTCTATAATACGGGGACCCCACTCTACTACAAATCAATTTTCATTGGGTAGCAGTCATATAAAATAAAAATTTTATTCTAACCTAAGCATGTACAATATAGGTGAATAATTCAACTAGAAAAATTGAAAATACATGCAATGTATTGCTAAAAACAAATTAGCGACGTATCATAATAGATCGTTTCATCTTAAATAAATCAACAATGTTTTGCGGCAGTTTTTAACATCGAATTGAGATTTGTCTTGTTAAAAAGGTCAATAATTTTAACACATTCAACGTTGTGGATGAAAACATAGTGAATTTTATATAGCGTTTTTTGAACTTAGCATGAGCAAGACAAATTCACGCATTTGGATGAAAAAAAAATAGGAAGACCCCAAAATGATGTCAAAATTTGTCATCCTTTAATAGTCAGATGTGGTTAGTTTAATTTTTGACATATAAATGTAGGTAGAAAAAAAATCAAAAGTTGAAAAGATAACGAAGGTCATAAACCACTACTCGGGGCCCTCAAACAGGCTCGATCCCACGGTTAGGGCCTGCCGTTTAGAGTACCATAACAAACGCTGAATGAAAATATACGATAACTAACCCACGTCAGTGGTGATGATGCATTATTAAAGAGAAAAAAGAGAGTTTATTATAGCTTTTTTTTCCCTTAGCCGCTACACGAAAACGACTAAAGAGTTCGTCTCGAGATTCTACCGTATATGTAGATGTTGTTATTCTATCGCAGTTGTATATAAAAAATTACAGGAGAAAAATATACACGTGTATGAGCTTTATTGCATAATAGGATTAGACGGTTTTAGCCCGGCTGCTGCTAACATCGGACTCCTGGCGACGCTCTGGCAATCTTCGGTCGTCGGCATCGAGCTTCAGTTTGTAGAGTTCTTCAAGCAGTGTCAAGTCAAAATGGCCGAGAGACAGGTAGTTCTGATGAAATGTCTACAAAGGTGTCGAACTGATGGTGGCTTATATAATTTTGGAATGGTTCAAGAACGAAGTTTTGGTTGAAGCCACAATTTCTGATTAGTCAGAAAATATTTTTCATAACATTATCATTTTTTATTTTAGTTTCTGTTATGACCAAGTAAATGGTTAAGTAATAACAAAAATCAGGTTTTCAGATATATCGTATATTAACAATGAGTACACCAAAAGAGTATTACGCGACTAGTGAGAATGTATCGAATGAACTCGCGCTCAATCTATTCACTGTTTCCTGCCCACTGTTTACTGTTCATCGAACCTTCTCTCCTACTAAACTTATAGTAGGCGGAAGAGTCTAACATAGACGCTTAGAGGGAGGACACCACAACAGTTTCAGAAATGGATACACGAATCAGACCTAAAATAAAACCAGTTCGTATTATTTGAACGAGGGCATCTGAACTGTGTATATCCGAATTTGCTGAATAGAGGGTGTTACGGTAGACGACTTACTCCAGATCTTATTTTCACTGAGAATTCCACTATTAAATTAATTTCCACATTTTTCTTTTATATGCGAAAATTTTCCATGTCAATAAATAAAAAATAGAAAAAAAAGATGATATCTGATTGAAATTCTAACTTCATACTTTTTCACGAAACTTTTTTTAAAAAATTGTACGTATAAGAGTTTTCTTAGTTCAGCCACCTGGTAGCTATTCATTCCTGGTAGCTAACAATACCTTCCTAATTTTCAATGAATCATTTATTAAGGTCGCTCCGAAAGTGATGACTCCTATTTATTTCCACGTAAGCGACAACAGATAGAGGTACAGAGCCGACACCATTTATAGAGTCGTCACCATTTTTTCGAAAAGGAATGAACAGAAAATCAACACTAAACTTACCCATTTTTCATGAAAATCACTTTACGCCATTGCTGAATATAATTAACTTCTGACTAACCGTGCTTAGATCCAATTTTGGTCTCCGTAAACATCGTGCAATCATCGATAAATCTCAATGGGCATAATTTCTTCAGCATGAAGGAATTTAATGAGGCACCTCTGCTTTGTAGCATTTTATATTCACTTCAGTTCACCTAATACAAGACCCAAGAGCCACTCTATGTAGAGGGCTACTGAGTGATTTTTTTATGTCATGAGATAGGATGTATTAAGAAGTAATTAATATGACGATATGTAGGTCAAGTATCATTTGACGCTGGTCTTAAAGCGGATAGGATTTTAGTGGTCAGGGAATCATATCATTGGGAGTTTGTTCCACAAAGTAACATTTCTGGGGAAGAAGCTATGTGGGTGAAACTTACTCCTTATCAAAGGAACACGAACGTAACAAGGATGATTTGCTTCCATGAACATTGCACTGACGCGTCTGAGCAGGTGGGACTAAGGAGTTTAACTCGCTTGAACAGTTGCCATAGAAATAGCTATGAAATAATAAGAGGTTTCAGGATGGAAAAAAATACATCACTCCTAAGGCCGTGTAATCACTTTTGTACTCTATCATGTCTGGGCAGCGAGGACTGGGCAACATCAGCTAAGATATAGCAGCAATACTTCATTCTTGGCCTGCGCTGACACTTCGAACGATCCTCCAGAGGAATAAGAGTTAAGTGTTTTCTGGAGTGATGCAAGGAACTGATTATTCTTTCAACATCTTTAGTGATGGCACGAATACACTTCATTTCAGGCTTGGAGTCTGCTTTAGACCTAATAGGCATCCGAAGAAAAAAACCTGTTTAACGGTATGACCGCTCATCAGGACTTGAGCGAATTTACTTTGCCATGACACGTTACTAGCTATGTTCTTGAGCTATTAAATGACACAAGGTTGTTTTTACCCATTTGAGATGTGAGAGTTAGATCAGAGATCAGCTACCAGGCACTGGTCATCCAGATATTTGACCGTTGAACCGCTGCTTAAGGTGACAAAATTCTGGTTATAGAGATTATACGGAATAACATAGATGGAACATATAAGCAAAAAGGAAGTTTTAATTGATTGGTTGATTTGGTTTTTACGGCTAAACAACCATTTTGACATTATTAAAACCGAAATTGAAATAATAATTTAATCTTCCCCACACTTGTATTTGGTACACAGGAGTACATCAACGCCAAGTGTGGACACTTCTATATTTTATCTCTGGGTCAGTCATATGTCAACTGCTATTTTCGAACTATCTACGAGTGGGCAGATGAACTTCGAACAAGCATTAAATATGAAAGAATAGTTAAAAGGAAAGAAAGTATTCGTCCGTGTATTTAAATACAGCTGTGATGTCTTGTCTGGTGCATCTGCTACATCTCGGTTTTCTAGACAACGTCCTGACCTGTCATCCTTAACTAATTTCATTTTCCCACCAGCTGACATGGCTTCCCTCTGTCTTTTCTTCAAATATTTTCATGATAGTTCTTTTAATGATCTCTCCACATAGGTATCTCGGCTGCATGGATTTAAGTGTACGTGTAGATTTACTGTTGAAATAGAAATAAATAACCTTAAGTTCTATTTTAATTGTTTATTGTCTAGCATTTCTCACCTGTGGAACTATATGTCGCGCTTACCTGTTACTATTAGGTTGGTGCAAAAATAATGACGTAATAATGTCGTTTTTTGACGTATTTTTAACGTTTAAAAACGACATTATTACGTCATTATTTTTGCACCAACCTAATAAAATCTTTAAAAATTTTAATGCAACAACAGAATTCATCCTTTTATTGTGTTTCTTCTTACTAAAGTCTTCTCAATCTCTTCAATCCCCAACAACTTTTTGCGCCTAAAGGTCAAAAATACAGATGAAACAGATTAATTTTTCATCGAAAGGTTATGGTTAACTATAACTTTACCTCTTACCTTAACTAACGAACTTTGCAGTAAACGAATATTAGTAGCCTAGAGTTATCAAAGTAAGCAGATTTATTTAATGATTTTAGAATCTCGTTTTGACTGAAGTAGGCGAATTCGACTTCTACGCTGATAGAAACTGAAGCCGTAAAGTAAATATGTTATTCGCGCCCAAGAAATTCCAATCTTCTGCATTCAAATATTCACTTTGAATTTTCTTCTGATCATTACCTCTGCGTCGATTCATTTTCAGGGAGAAAGACCCAAATGAAGAATAACCTGTGTAAAATTTAAGCGGTCTTTCAAAAATCCATTTTCAAGACTTTGATGATTTCAATGTAAATAACGGCGAGAGTCAGAAAATAATGATAAAAATGATCCTGTAAATTTCGAAGTTTAGATTATCAACATTAACACTGAGAATCATCCATACATATATATATATATATATATATATATATATATATATATTATATATATATATATATATATATATATATATATATATATATATATATATATATTATATATATATTCGATTATCGGTAGTAGATGCGCACTGCTGATGAGTCCCAAAAATATGGCAAAATGGGCATGCAGTGCTTTCTACATTCTGTTGACGTTTCTTCTAGACTCGACGAATTAAATATGATATATATATATATATATATATATATATATATATATATATATAAGACATTTTATGATTATACTTTCTTTTTATAGATAAAATATTTAAGCAAATGCTCTGTTTTATAATAAGCAGTATTAAACAACATTTACCGGTCTGAATGTCAGAGAAATTTTCATAGAAAATATTCGTTCTCCGGTAAATATTTTATCTATAAAAAGAATGTATAAACATAAAATGTCTAAAAAAAATAATGCCGGTCTTTGTCCATTTCATAATATATATATATATATATATATATATATATATATATATATATATATATAAATTTTACAAACTTTGGGTGCGGTTCCTTCACAAAGAAACAAGGAAAAATGACTATATAAACATATTTTCACAAAATCGTCGATTTTCCTTTATTAAGTTTAAAGAAAGTTTATGGTAGAAGGCACTGTGTTATCATATAAACTAGGTTAGTTTGTCTTCAAAGTTTAACTTATGTAGTAGTAAGCCAACTGAGAAGTTATCCGTTTTAAAATGGAAATATATACATATCTTTTGCAGACAGATACAATTTTACATACAGCTGGGCAAGTGGTAATGGACTCGAGGCTGCACAGCTCTATAAGACTGTGTTTCCAGACCGAAGGAAACACATTCATCCAACTTTTGAGGCTCTTTATCGTGGCATTGGGGAGACAGTATCTGTGGCATAATAAACTATGGAAAGAGGAAGATCGACATCTGCTCGTACGCCTGACAACGAAGAGCACATTCTGCAGGTTATCGGAGACGATCCAGCTACCAGCACACGTCAAGTGGCCCTAGCATGTCGTACATCTCAATGTACCACAGAGAGAGTAGTTCAAGAGGAGCTTATCTGTATCATTTGCAACGTGTTCAAGGTCTTTCACCTTCTGTTCAACCATCATGGAAGAACTTTTGCTGATGTTTTATTGCACAAACTGTCGATCCATTGTTTGTCTCTACGGTCTTGTCTACGGATGGAATTACAAATTTACACACCCAATATTTATGGGTGGATTGGTATCCCCGTAGTACAATACACCAGCACTAGTTTACGATTACTGTGTGGGCTGGAATTGGAGTTGACTGCCTATTAGGTCCATATGTTCTCCCAGAAGGTCTTACAAGAACTGTACCCCTGCTAATACCAAGACGCAAGTGGATATCAATCATCAAGACCTTTTTTTTAGATCTCACATAAAAAATTACCTATGGAATTTTAAGTGTTTGATATTCTTTAATTAATAATAACTAGCAGCATGGCCCGGCGTTGCCCGTGATTAATTCAAAAATCGTACGACATACTGTAATCGCTATCACTTGACTTAAAATATGTTTGCCCTTCCTTTCCTTTAAAGGGGTGCCCTTTGCCGTGCTGATGTTGCTACATGCCTTACATGCCTTACTTCTTGCCTATCTCACGCGAATTGTTTTTAAGCTCTATACTAAACATTAAATATGTTACGAAAACAGAACTATACAAAATGAACACAAAACGACCAGCTTTAAAAAAAGGACTCGTAACTGGAAGAACCGAATGAAAAAAGAATGTTAACAACAAATTGTTTTTCACACCCAACCCAGTTCTGCGGAATCAGAATCAACGTTGAGTTTAAGCAAGCGAATGAGCCAATTGGAGTAAAGTGCCATGCAGATTTAAATTTTTTTTCTTTTGCATGCTAGCATTCTTCTTAGTCAGCTGTTGGCTCCCATGCTGACCAATAGAATCTTCCTGCCTATTCCTGGCAGCTAGCTATAGACTCTCACTCTGACCAGTAGAAAATGGCCGCAAACTACATGAAAACTGCCGTGGAAGCATGAAAAAATCGATTATTTCCACTATCGATGGGAGTTGGGAAATGCAAAGTCAGTCTTGGCCTTCTCGCTAACTTGGAGCATGTGCATGTACATTTTGGTGCAAATCCGTCAGACAGGTTATCAAGCAAACATCAGACCAACTGTATCACCGGTGACGAAGAGATTGCAAATCAAACTCAATATAGCGCCGCTCGCTCACATATTCCGTGTTGGAACTCTTATTGAGTTCTCTGACAAACTAACTGACAACCTGTCTGGGTTTCAATTCTCGGTAGTGGATGCGCACTGCTGACGAGTCCCAAATATAGGACGAAACGGCCGTCCAGTGCTTTCTGCATTCTGTTGAGGTTTTTTTCAGACTCGATGAATTACTTAAAATATAATTATCAAATCCTCCTAATAATTTCTATCATATATATATATATATATATATATATATATATATATATATATATATATATACATGTGTGTGTGAGAAATTTTCATAGAAAATATGCGTCCTCCGACATTCGGGCCTGTAAATGTTGTTTAATACTGTTTATTTTAAACAGAGCATTTACTTAAATATTTCTATCTATAAAAAGAACGTATAAACATAAAAATGGCTTAAATAATTGTCGGACTTTGTCCATTTCATATTGTATTTAAATGTCTTTAATATCAAAGAAATTATTTAAGAGACATTTTTACGGAGGAGGAGGAGGATGAAAGTAGGTAAAGATGCGGAAACAGGAAAATATTGAGAAAAGAAGAAGGAGAAAAATGAATGAAAATGGAGATGGTTTTGAAAGGAAAAGCTGAAAAATGAAAAACGTCATGAAAACGTGAAAATAAAAGAGAATCGGTTAAGGAAGGAATAACGGAAATTAAAACGGATTGGAAGCATCACAATAATGGAAAGAATGAACGTGGAATCGATTTGAGAAGGAAGAAGACAAAAGTTGAAAATGAAGAATGTTGAAAGAGTTGACGATAGAATGAAAATGAAGTAGGTTGGAATTGGTTAGAAAGAATAGAAATGAAGAAATCTCATGAAGGGAAGGAAAAATTAAAGATAGTCCGATTGGAAGATCAATGAATGAATATGAAGGAAAAAAAAACAAATGTGGATTTATGAATGAAAATGAAAATGATAAAAGCCCAAGTGGTAGTCTATGAATAAAAAAATGAATGACGTCTGAGTGGAGATCTATGAATGAAAATAAAAAAAAACCTGTGCATCTGAACTATGAATATGAAAAAGCCTGAATGAAGACCTATTAATGAAAACGAAAGAAACCCGAGTGATGATCTATGAAAGAAAATGAAAAAGGCCCGCGTGGATATCTATGAATGAAAATAAAAAAAAAGCCTGAGTGGAGATCGATGAATGAAAATCTGGCAAAGCCGATCGGAGAACTATGAATGAAAAAAGGCTGAATGAAGCTCTATGAATGAAACAAAAAAAAAAGCCCGAATGAAGATCTATGAATGAAAATGAAAAAAGGCCCGAGTGAAGATCTGTGAATGAATATAAGGAAAAAAACCTAAATGAGTATCTATGAATGAAAAAAGTACGTGTGAAGATATATGAATGAAAATGAAAAAAAAAAAAAAAAAAACACGCGTGAAGTTCTATGATTGAAAATGGTAAAAGCCCGATTAGAGATCTATGAATGAAAATAAAAAAAAGCCTGAGTGAAGATCTATGAATTAAAATGTAGAAAAGCCGATCAGAGAACTATGAATGAAAAAATATGTGCATTTCAACTATGAATGAAAATGAAAAAAACCTGAATGAAGCTCTATGAATGTGAAACAAAAAAAAGTCCGAATGAAGATCTCTGAATGAAAATAAGGAAAAATTCTAAATGGGTATCTATGGATGAAAATGAAAAAAGCACGTGTGAAGACCTATGAATGAAAATAAAAAAAGCCTAAATGAAGTTCTATGAATGAAAATGAAAAAATCCAGAGTAGAGATCTATGAATGACAATGGGGAAATTCCGAGTTGATATCTATGAATTAAAATGAAAAAAAAATCCGAGATGAGATCTATCAATGAAAATAGAAAAAAGCCAGAGTATGAATGAAAATAAGGAAAGCCCGAATTGGCAACTATGAATAAAAATGACAAAGCTTAATGAGTAAGAAAAATGAGACTGGAAAAGGCTACGCAGTTAAAGAAAATTAATAATCAAAAAGATTAGATTAGGAGAGAAAGAATGAAAATGAGGAAGTAGAAGAAAAGAGAAAAAAGTGATAATGAAGAAGGTTTCAGATGGGAAAGTATAATGAAATTGAAAATATCCGAAAAGGGGGACGAAAAAATTCAAAAGAATTATTTAAAAAGAAAAAAAAGTTTAAAAAAAAAAGATAAAAATGAAAAGGACTTGTGAGGAAAAAACTAAGAAAAATATGAATTTGACAAACAACTACAGACATTTCAAGAATCAGGGGAAATGTTTTAAAACAGGATAGAAAAATAAGGAACATCAAAATGAGATCCCGCATTGGGAATAGCAAAAGATGATTTCCAAATTTATTACAATGTTTCGGCCGTTGTACGTTCTGGCCTTCTTCAGGTGGTTGTAATGTTAAACTGAACCCTTTATTTCGCTCACTGGGATAGATTGTTCTAGTTCCACGTGCCATGTTCGATGGATGTCAGATATCAGTTATATCCCGTTAATTTCCCTCTGAAAGTACTCCACTGCCTTAACCGGGTATTGAACACACACTCTTTTGGGTCCTGTCACTGGATCTAACCAACGCCTTTATCCACTGGCATGTACATAATACCTCATCTCAGAAATATAGACAGAATATATATATATATATATATATATATATATATATATATATATATATATATATATATATATATATATAAATATACAGAATATATATATATATATATATATATATATATATATATATATATATATATATATATATATATATATATATATATATATATATATATATATATATATATATATATATATATATATATATATATATATATATATATATATATATATATATTATGTCTTTTTAATTCCCTGGCACAGTGGATAAAGGCGTTGGTTAGAACCAGTGACAGAACCCAAAAAGAGTGTGAGTTCAATATCCGGTTAATGCAGAGGAGAACTTGGAGAGGGAAATTAACAGAAG
Organism: Acanthosepion pharaonis; assembly: GCA_903632075.3. Classification (NCBI taxonomy): domain Eukaryota; kingdom Metazoa; phylum Mollusca; class Cephalopoda; order Sepiida; family Sepiidae; genus Acanthosepion; species Acanthosepion pharaonis. Next base: position 2,461,874 of record CAHIKZ030004911.1, read on the forward strand.
ATAACTGATAACTCACATCCTTTAAACATGGCACGTGGAAATACAGCAGTCTACCCCAGTGAGCGAAATAAAGGGTTCATTTCGACAGTCCACCCACCTGAAGAAGGCCGAAGGGTACAACGGCCGAAACGTTGTAATAAATATGGCGAAAAAAATGAGGACAGTATTCCGAATAATGTGAATAGTGTACATAATACCTCATCTCAGAAATATACCCAAATAATGATTTCCAAAATCTAAGCAAAATAGTTAAAAACAAAAAAAATAGTTAGAAACAAATAAATGATTGCTGAACTGTTATGTAATATCAATCTTCTCGTATAGCAGTGAACTCTGGACACTCTCTACGCAGATAAAGAGAAAACTGATGGCAACAGAAATGGTGTTCTACAGAAGGATGCTGAGAATAATACGGACGGAGTGAGTAAGCAACGAAGACGTCTTAAAGAAAATGAAGACAAAAAAAAGCACTAGTGCTAAAATCAGTATTGAAATTCTTTTGGCACATAATGAGATAGGAGGATTTAGAGAATATGACACTAACAGAACTTGACGAAGGAAAAAGGGACAGACAAATGCAGCTGGACATATTACTAACGAATTCTAATGAATGGATGGCTCAAGATGGGGTGTAGGTCCTTTGCGAATGGCATGCTGCAAGGGATATGAGGTTTTAGAGATCCATGTCCGCAAGAACACGACATATAGAAGAAAAAGAACGAAAGAGAGTGAACAGGGTTTGAGAGGAGGAGAAAGCGAATGAAGCAAAAAATGAAAAGCTGTTTTTGGTTGAGAGATGGAAAATTGATGAAGCTTGATAAGAAATGAAAAAGGAGAATGCATCCCTGATAGAGAAGAAAGAAAGAAGACAGGGAGGGCTATGGACGGGAAGAAAATGAAGCTCGAGGAAGAAAGAAAAAGTCGAAGAAATGAAACTGAAGGACTGAATGTGGAAGGATTAAAGACATCTCGAGAAGTCCCAAGAGAAGAAAATAACAAAGAAAGGCAACCAAAATATCGAATAGAAGAAAATGTTTAATCTCGGAGAATGAAAAAGAATGTTGAAGCAGTAGAAAGAATAAGAAGCTAAAGGAAGATGGCCGTAGGGAGGCTAAAAAAGTTAAAAAAAAATAAATAAAATAACGAAGGCTCATGTAAAGGAAATATTAAAAAAAAAAAATAAAACGTTTCAAGTTAGAGAAAAGTGATGAAAGAAGGTAGAAGGCGAATCTAAGGAAGAAAGAATATTCCAGAGAGATAAAAGGAGAGAAAGAAAGAACAAATAAAGAAAAAAGGACGAAGAAGAAGCATTCACAATGGCAGAAAGAAAAAAATGTTACAGGAAAGAAATTTGACGAAAGCAGTGAAAAAGGCTTCCGATTGTAAAAAAAAAAAAAATGAACGAAAAAGACAAAGGGTTCTGTGAAGAAGAGAGAGAGAGAGAGAACAAGGGGGGCAAGGAAGAATCCAAGAAGAAAAGAATGAGAAGAAACAAGAATAAAAAAAGAAAAAAAAAATGAAGAAAGCTTTAAAGAGGAAAAGAGAGAATGATAAAATATAGTTTTATAGTATGCTATATTTATGGGTAAAAGGGCTCAATATCAGGGATAGGCCGTGTGCAAATATAAAAGTGGACGCTGAGGTCAATACTGAGTGACATGCGTATTGTGTGGTAGCTCGGCTATGTATATATGCCACACAACACACGTGGACTGAAGATTGCGTTCACGCATGAAACAAAAAGGAGACTTACATTTAGAATGAGACAACTAAAAATTCTTCGAAATAATTTCGAAGACGAAGGTTACAGGTCGTGGTGAGGGCTTATTAAAAAAAAAGAATAAAGCTTTCTTTTAAAACATTTCAACCCAAGCAAGGCGGGAATACCACTAGCACGCAAAGGGTTTCAGAGAGTGAGAGCATGAATAAAGAGGGGTTTTCGAGGAAAGGATAGAGAGAAGGACGGGGATCAGGATCAAGGCATCAGGGCATTACATTTGAATATCTGATGATTGTAGCTATCATGGAAGAAAGTAATAGGAAGGGAGTTCCACTGTCGGAAAGTGCGAGAGAAGAAGCTGTTGGAATAGAAGAGGCGATTACATTTAACTGTATCGACTGTGAAAGGGTGGGACCTAGCTGCCAATCTAGTAGCATGCTTAAATTCATGTAGTCGGGGCCCCCAGGGTAAAAAGTTTTTCAGAGAAGTTGCCATGAAAATATTTGTAGAAAAGAGGGAATCCACAGCACGTCTGTGAGAAAGTGACTGTAAACGAGATGCCAGATTATGACCTATAACATTGAATATCCTTCTCTGTTTGGCTCAGAGTGGAACAAGAATGAAGAAAGCAATAGCGTACAGAAAAGTGAAGAAGCAAGAAAGACTGAGAAACCGAATACCAATGAAAGGGAAGCATGCATGACGAAAGGTGAAAAGAAGGTAATAAGATTTTTTTTTTTAATGTGAGAGCGTTAACATTTACAAGAGCAAATTGAATGTGATTTATAAACGTCAAGCTTCACGGAAATATTTCAGTGTTTATTGCAATTGAATGAAAACTGAATCTGAAAAAAAATACACTACCAAAGAAAGAATTTTCAGCCGACCTTGTGTTAACTACTTTCCCTGATGTTTTCTTCGGATTTGCTTAATCAATCTTATAGCGTCGATTCTTATAGCGAGAAGAAATTTAATAATCGACACTAACACGCGAAAACAATTCACATTTCTGACTCTTGAAAACGAAAATATTAAAACATTCTCAAAAAGCCTGTCTATTTTCATGAATGTCAGCTTGATTGATTTACCAATTTCTTTCTCTTTTGTTTGCGCCTGTACAGTTGAACCGGCTTCGGTAGGCCGTCTACTGCTGAGACGTAATACAAACTAGTTTTGAAAGGAGTCACTTCTGTGATATTGATTGATGTTGGACCGGGTGAAAATTATTGGCTCGATGTTTGCGCATGCTTATGCGTGTCGCTGACTTCTTGGCTTAAACCTACAAATGAACAAGATGAACTGACTTGTTGATGCAGTTGATTAACCGATATTTACTGCCGTACATAATGTGCACCACAAGCCGCAATTTCGCATTTAAGCTTCCGATGTCTCTTTCAAAGGTCGGTCCCCAACTACTTGGCGTTTTTCAAATTCGAAACTACTTTTTCATTTATCCTATCTACTCAACATACTAGATTGGCGGGGAAATTCCTGACCCAGAGGAAAGAAAACAACAAATCTTGTGTCATGTTCCGACAATCCACGTCGAAACTGTTATATTCCGTGCTCAGGGAATAAATACTTAACACCAAGTGGATACTAGAAGAAATATTTAATGTACACAATAAGTACAATATGAAATCGGTACAGTTATACACACAGCTCAATCTATGTTATGGAGTAGTTTCACAGTGGAATCTTGTATTTGTACTAAGTCGGTCCTAAAATAGGCTCGATGTACAAAACGTTAGGAACTTGATAAAATAGGTAATGACGCAGAGAAATATAGTCGTGGTCGCTGATAATTTAGTATCCAACTAACGGTCGTCTGGCATCGACTGACTGAACAACTCCTACTACTACTTATAGGTGGGAGAGTCTATTAACTATAGAATAGGTGTGTTCCACTATAACACTCCACCTAAAACTTTACTCCGTAGGAGTAAACAGTTTTCTTTATTTATTTTTCATTTTTTTTACAGGAAATATGAAGAAAAAAAAACAATTTTTTTTTTAGCAACATCGTAGCGTATTTCCTACATTTTTTTATCCACTTTTAAATGATCAGTTGCCTTTCTTTTTTCTTCTGGATCGGCGTACCTCAGGTAAAATTGTTGCAGGCGATGTTATATCAAACGTATTGAAAATCACCTCCATCGGCGTTTTTTTTCCGCGGGACCGCTGTCAACCACGTCTGAAAAACGTCGTCTGATCTGGTTACTGCACGTGAATTTTTCGCCTTTCACCAAGTACATCATATAGCCAATACGCTTTTCTATTTTTTGGTACCTCGATCGTGTTACCAGAAACAACCTTCCGCTTTCAGCTTCTGTAGAATCTTCATGTGGTTATATTTGTTCAGCCTCTAGCTTTACTTCTGTTGATCTTGTGCTTCTTAACGTTTTCTGTGGTGACTTCAGTTGACTTAAATCATTTAATAATACTGCATGTCCTTGGCTGCGAGTAACTCGCTCCCTAGTTTTTTCTCGGTGTCGGCTTCATCTTTACTTTCCTTTCGCGTATATCGTCGGTGTTACCCATCAACTTTTTTAAATACACCGGTTTTCTCTAATCTGTCCAATTCTTTATCTATCTGTTCAATTGAAGCAAACAGCACATTCTTTTTCTTTTTGAATATCGCGTGAGCGTTTTCTTTTAGCTGGAATTTTGCTTCCATCTTGGTACACGTTCCCAAACCTGGAGATGAAACAGTAGGAAATGTTCCCTTAAGTTTCCTTAATAATTTTTGGGCTTCTGAGTTTAAACTTTCAACCTTGTAACAGAAAGAATTTATCGGTAGATCCCATAATTGAAATTCTGTTATCCTATTCGTACCAAGTAAGTTCGTGGTATTTTCTATGACAAATAGTTTAGCTTTTCGCGTTTTTTTTTATTTAACATGACCTTTTGTAACAAATTCTCCAATAAATTGTATTTTTCTCCTGTCACTGACCTCGCGATTTTATTTGTTTTCATTAAAGTCGGTTTCCCCAACTTCTTCCACGTATGCAAATTTATGATAGATAGGTCAGAACCAGTGTCGAGTTGTATTTTTATTTTTTAATACTTATTTCGACGGTAACAAATTTTCTGGTTATTCCATCTTTCACCTCGTCGGACTTTAATTTTCTTATTTTATTGTCTTTATTTTTTGACCTGCAATGCGAGCTTTTATGACCCGCTCTTTCACAGTTGAAACATTTTTTATTCCTAAAATTGCAATATCTGTACCAGTGAAGTTCACCGCAAGCAAAACATGGCTTCGTGAGTTTTTGTTTATTTTTCTCTGGTATTTCACTTTTTGTTTGATAATCCGCAATTTTAGAATTCTTTTTGGTAGACTGACTTTCTTTTTTGTAGCATATTTTCCTTACATGCGAAACGCCAGACTGTTCTATCTTTTTCGAATCTTTCTTTACGCTAACATATCTTGTGCAGTCTTCTGCCAACTTTGTATTGTAATTCTTGGTTCGTTTTCTAATTTTGCCAGCACTAATTTTCTTAACTCTGCGTCTCTTTCCGATACCAACCCTTGAACAAACACTAAGCACTTAAAATTGTCAGCGCTTAACTCTGCCAGCTAGAATTCTTCACAATGCTTATTCACATTGGCTGCGTACGTTATATAGTCTTGTTCGTCATCTTTCCTCAGATTCAAAAATTTCCATCTCTTGTGAAACAAAGATGTCTTTTTACTAAATAATTCATTTAATATTTTTACCGCTTCGGTAAAAGTCAACTCGCTATTTTTTTTCGGTAAAATGTAGTTTACCAATTTGTTATGGTCAGCAGTTCCTAACTTGCTTAAAAGAAGTCTAACCTTCTTTCCTTCAGACCACGTGTGGCAGCCCTCGTCATACACGTCCGTATATTTTTTGTAATACTCCTCAAAAGTTATCTCTTCATCTGGACTGTACGTGAATATTTCAATTGAATTCCATATTGTATTCTCTGGGAAAGAATCATTTTGTAGATTTTTCTCTTTCCTCTTCTCAGTTATTTCCAGAATTTTGTTTTGAAACTCCTTATGCATCTGTTCCATTTTTGGTTGAAACTGCATCTCTCTATTAAAAGTTTCCTCCTGTAGTTGCATCTGGAATGATTTCTCTTGCTCTAATATTGTCATCTGTTGTTCCTGGAATATATTTCTGCATTCCTCCATCTCCGCAAAAAGTTTACACAATGCTTAAATATTGTAGAGGGTGGGGGTCCTACGAATTTGCAATTCGTGACCTATTTGAGCAAACTGTCTTATGGAGAAAAAAAATTATTTTCTCAGTTGAGAATACGTCAGATTTTTTTCGTCACTAAGTTGACATCTTCCCTTTCGAAAACTTTGCCAAGTTTTTTTTTTCTTTTAAGTGTGAATCCGAGATTTTGTCGCCGAAATTATGACGAGCAAATTTTTGTTTTTTTCCGTATGAGTACGAAATTCGTCACCAAATAGTGTGGCGAGCGATTTTTTTTTCTTCCACCGTATGAATCCGAATCCCTTTGATAAACTTGTTATAGCGAGTGATTTTTTTTTATCTCCGTATGAGTTTGAATCCTCTTCGCCAAATAATACTGTGGTGAACGCAATTGTTTTTTCTACTGTATGAATCCGAATCCTTGTGGCCAAATTTGTTATGGAGTGTGAATTTTTTTCTTCAGCCGTATGAATCCGAATACCTCGTCGCAAAGTGTGTTATGGAGTAGTTTCACAGTGAAATCTAGTATTTGTACTAAGTCGGTCCTAAAATAGGTTCGACGTACTAAACTTTAGGAACTTGATAAAATAGGTAATGACGCAGAGAAATCTTGTCGTGGTCGCTGATACTTTAGTATCCGACTAACGGTCGTCCGGCATCGACTGACTGAACCACTCCTATTACTCCTACTTATTATAGGTGGGAGAGTCTATTAACTATAGAATAGGTGTGTTCCACTATAACAATCTAGTAGTGAGTGCCACTATTTGGAAAGTCGGATGTGCTTGCGTCTTCTCACTGACTCTCTCTTCCTTCCAGTCTCTCGTATACAGTCGATTTTATAGATACTTACTACTTATAGTTTAATCACTCATGGGGGTGCCAGGTTACTCCATTACATCATCTTTATTTCAGTCTGGTGGAACTTCGAAGGAGTACTGAATTTCGAGTTTATTCAAGACGGTCGCATTATCAACGCTAAACTGCATCGCCAGCAGCTAGACCGCTTGTAAGACAAACGAAAGAAGGAGTAACCTGCTTTGGTCAATCGAGATCTGGCTTTGTTTCAGCAAGACAATGCAAGGCCACACACTGCCAGGTTGACTAAGAGGTTCAAACAGATGAACGGTTTCTTCCGCATTCTACATCTACCATTCAGTCCCGATGCTGCTCCAAGTGACAATGCCCTATTCCGCTCAGTGGCACACTTTCACCGCGACCAGCAATTCAACACTTCTGATGAAGTGAAGGAAGGTTGTTTATGCTGGCTGATCACTAAGAGAAGATCATCGAAAAAGATGGACTTCGATTTGAAAAATAAATGTTGTGTTACTCGATAAAATTTTGTTGTTTTCTTTCCGCTTCCTAAGTTGAGTCGGGACGTTCTGGCCAACCTAATATTTATTTGAATTAAATTATTATAAAAATTGTGAAATAAACGTTTCCATACAGAAAACCTTAGCATTCATTGACCCTACAGTTAGTGTTACTGTCGTTTGAAATTTATAAAAAAAAACACTTTTCTTCGAGAGTTTTTCGGGTAATCAGATTCCTCAAGTTCACTGTTATCGATTTTTCTAGTATCGATTGGAATTGCCTTTGTTAATGGCAGTGTAGAATTTTGACAGCTTGATAATATAACTATTTTCTCTTCTAGTTACATCTACCAGCCTTTTTTGTTGTTTCTCTTTTCGGAAATGATCATGTAATAAGGCTTTTGCCCCAGGTTCCTCACTGAGACGAGATGTGACACAAGGTCGGGTTTAATGTGGGGGAACTCGGCCACATACACTCGGACCAGGGAGAAAAAATGACCAGCACCCGCGACCGCCGATGGGCTGGCATCGGTATAACTACCTACCCCGCCCTCTAGTGTAATGAGGGCTGTACAACCACAGGCGGCTTTTCCCAGAGACCGGGCACGTGACAGTATTTTTCCCCAGGTTCGTCTCTGTTTGCTACCTGGTAAAGCACTTTGTGTTTCTTCAGACCTATCTGTAGTGTCTGATCAAAGATCATCTTCTAAATGATTAATTCCTTTAAAAAATACTTACTGTAGATTTATACTTAACACAAAAGCCTTGCAGTTCAAATAGACTGCTATTATCTCCAATTTAGGGGGAAAGATTGAATTGGTTCGTTTTCTAAATCTTATCTGATGTTGGTTATTTAAAGCCAAAAATATATATTTAGATTGCACGAATTATTTTTATTTATTTTTTTTTGAGATAATAATCATTTAGTGATACAAATTCGAATTCCAGTCGAATCCATTACATTCACTTACGTGTTAATACCCTTGGGAAAGGTATGAATCCTCTTCTTCTCCACACCAGCTATGGGTAAATAGCAGGACAGACCGTGTCCTATAGCTTTAGATGACAACTACTCTATCGCAGAAAGAAATGGTAACCTACTGCGGAAAAAAATCTGCCTTGTCAGTCATACATCGAAAGATACATGATCGCCTAAACCTATATCACGCATGGCACATAACAGACTCATCAAAACCAGTCCTTTTCTTCTGGGCCTCCATTTACACCTCATCCTCAATCTTCTATATATTTAGATTGCACGATTTTTTTTCTTTTTGAGACAATACTCATTTAATGATACAAATCTTCCTAATTAACCCATAGCTGGGGAAAGAAGAGGTGGATCCATACGTTTTCATAAGAGTATTTGCGTGTATATAAATATAAGGAACCGTATTAAAATTCGGTTCTTCAAATAACAATTCCTAGTCCTTATCCATTACACCACCTATACATCCAAGTTTACAGTACCTGGTATTCCCAAGGGATCAACTGTGAACGGGGAAGAGATGGGTTTATAATTTTACATGGGGACTTGTGCGAAAACATACACAGAAATCTCGGATGGAATTTGAACATGATATGCTAATACCGCCTGCCACGCCGTTGTATATATATATATATATATATATATATATATATATATATATATATATATATATAGAGAGAGAGAGAGAGAGAGAAAAAGAGTGAGTGAAGAAGAGAGAGAGTGAAGAAGAGATAGATATTATTATCTTTAATTTATCTTTAATCTCATTCAGTTCATATTTATACATTCCATTAGTTTCTCATGTATTTGTCAATCTATCTATCTATCTATCTATCTATCTATCTATCTATCTATCTATCTATCTATCTATCGATCCGTCTCTTCAGATCTATCTATCTGTCTCTTCAAATTTATCTATCTATCTATCTATCTATCTATCTATCTATCTATCTATCTGTCAGTTTGTTCATATCTATCTATCTATCTATCTATCTATCTATCTATCTATCTATCAGTCTCTTCAAATCTATCTATCCATCAGGCTGCTCAAATCTATCTATCTATCTATCTATCTATCTATCTATCTATCTATCTGTCAGTTTGTTCATATCTAACTATCTATCGACCAGTCTCTTCAAATCTATCTATCGATCAGGCTGTTCAAATCTATCTATCTATTTATCTATCTATCTATCTCTTCATATCTATCTATCAATCTATCTCTTTCTGTTCAAAATATCTATCTAGTTATATTTAGTGACATTATCCCACATAGTAAATATCTTAAGGGCGCTTTGATATGAACCCCTATACACTTTAGGAGCCGGTTGCTTGAGTAGTGATATGAACGACTCATACAGTACGTGCTCACCCTTCTAGCCTTGTGCCAGATTAAGGTAAAATCTGAAATCTCGTCTTAAATGTTCAGCAAATAAGTTTTTGGATCGTTTTTTTTTTTGCTTTTACATAAGCTGACGTATGTTACACGCTTTCACCCTAAACAGCTAGCAGTTCAACTAACTATGCTTTCTATGACGATTATATATCTTGCTCCGTTTCATGTCGTCTAATGGTTTTTCTCTTTATCCTAAACGGATTTCTTGTACTTTGAGACAACCACTAATATACTTGGAATGCAGCAACCATTCCACAGCAAATACATCTTTTGATTAAACTTCCTATACGGAAAACCAATACAAAGGTTTCTATAGAATTCTACAGACATGTTTCTAGTCTATTATTTGTATTGGCTCTTCATATGCTAGTATTTTAGCTGACTTAGTCGAAAATATTATCCAATATATATTAGTAGGAAATATTATTCTATTATATATGTTTGCCATATGATTTTTTTTTATTTGTCGTTTAACTTATATCAAAAAATGTTTTAATATGGTTGTTGGAGGAAGTTCTCAGGATATTTCCTTTTGCAGTATGTATTTCACATCAGAAAGTCCCAAATGGTTTCAATCAAATTAAATCTCAATAAGGAACGTTCATTTTAAGAGAATTTCATCTGTGGTGTCCGAAATATGTACTTCGACCATCCAACGATATATCAAAATGAACTTTGCACTCAGTGTCACACCAGGGCATCAGACAAGTGGGTCGACTTGTAAGATCACCCCATAGATGTTAGGTGTAGATTCGGGCCTCACAGGGTATCAATTGCTGTTCCCCGACATGCAGTCAGTTGGTCTATCCATTGCGCTTAGGATGTGCACATGTAAGACAACGATGTGACCGAAAACGATACAGAATTGTTAATCGGAGAGCCGTATTCCAGTTTAGGTCCAATTTGTTATATTTATCTACGCGCAAATACCCTTGGGAAAGGTATGACCTCCTCTTCTCCCTTTATCTATGGGTTAATTAGTAAAACTTGTATCACTAAAAATTTAATACTTTAAAAAAGTTATTAGAATCTAAAAATATTTTCTGGCTTTAAATTATCTGGAAAAGGTTGGTAACACGTAAAAAAGGAATCAATCAATCAATCTTAATCCTTTTTTTTTAATTTTTGTTAGCTCTAAACCCTGTGCTGCCATCCATTTACAGAAGCTTATTAGGGAGGTTATACACTGTTTTTACTCTTTCCTTCTAGGCTTTAATATGTCCTGTGCGTATCAAATTCTCCAAGATCTCTTCCCTCATTATGCGCCTAAGAAATTTCAAACACTTTCTTTCTGGTGTTAATTATAAGTGGCTTCTGATCTCATCGTCGCACTTACCATCCCCCGGTTTGATTTTAGTGCCCCCGACCGGCAAATTGCATTTCGGGTTCATCCTTTTACTGATGACCATGCATTCTTTCTTATTGTCGTTTATGTCCCTTCTTCTCGAATTTCCTTCGCTATCCACATGCCTATATTTTCTAAAAATGAAGTAGCAGACATTATTTACCTTTGATTATTAGGTTGTTCCTGAAACTTGTTTTCTACTCCAGTTTCCCTGTTTACTGTCTGGTTTGTCTTGTTCTTCTAAATTTTAGTTTCAGACACACAGAATCGACATCACTTAAGTTATTGTATGTCCTTACTATATTTGCTTTAAAATCTCCGCAACAATTTACGCTACCTTACGCGTATCTACGCAAAACGTTTCCTTTATTTTTCTTTTATTCCAGGAAAGTTTAAAATGCAATTTGGGATTTCCGAACTTGGCTCTCGCCAATAAACTTCTGCAATTACACTTTCAGCTAAATATTTTAAACGTGCTTTATAGTTACGTTCAACTTAATACTTTTTTTTTCTCGAGAAAATATTATCTAATAAAAGAATTGCCGTTATCTCCTGAACGCAGGCGCCGAAACTAAGCAAAAATAATTCAAACGGGGACGTTTTTAGCGTTCATCGCTTTCCTTGATGGATATTGAGTCATAAAAATTTCATATTGTCAAAACGGCGCCAATAAACATCCTGGTAATTATATGTGAACTTATAAATACAGGCACCCGTATACACAAGCACATACACACAGGGGACAATCTATCTATCTATCTATCTATCTATCTATCTATCTATCTATCTATCTATAAGCCTATTTCGCAGCTCATGTATCTATCTATCTATCTATATATATATATATATATATATATATATATATATATATATATATATATATATGTGTGCGTGTGCGCGTGTGTGTATGTGTATATTGGCCGCATGTATGTAGAATATCATCGATACAGAATGTGGATGTCTGAGTGCAAATAATCGATTTCATCTTGAATGTTTTTTAATCAAAATTAAATTTTACTTGTGTTTTCCTTTCAATGAATCATTAAATTTTTACATGTTTATTTCGAAAATCTTTTACAAACCTTCTAGAAATGAGGTGAAACATTCTTTGTTTCGTTCTCAGTAATAATGGTGTGCAGTATATACACATAGAGTTCAGTCTTCAATGATATAGGTGCATAAGTTATGAAAAGAATCAGATAGATAGATAGATGTGGGAAAATAAGAGATGGATAGATATGGAAAGAATAAGAGATAGATAGATAGATAGATAGATAGATAGATAGATAGATAGATAGATCGATCTGCGAAACAGGCTTGTATATGGATGGATGGATGGATGGATGGATGGATGGATGAATGAATGGATAGATAGATATGAACAGAGATAGATAGATAGATAGATAGATAGATAGATAGATAGATAGATAGATATGAAAAGATTGAGACAGATATTGAATTAGGTTAGTTAGATAGATAGATAGATAGATAGATAGATAGATAGATAGATAGATAGATAGATGAGCTGCGAAACAGGCTTGTATATGGATGGATGGATGGATGGATATGAACAGCGATAGATAGATAGATAGATAGATAGATAGATAGATAGATAGATAGATAGAGACAGATATTGAATTAGTTTAGATAGATAGATAGATAGATAGATAGATACTTAGATAGATAGATAGATAGATAGATAGATAGATAGATAGATGACCTATGATACAGCGAAACAGGCTTGTATATGGATAACTATTTATGCACTCGTTCACCGATTGAGCGCCATTGACAGTGGCTGCTGCTGCTATTAACGCTTCGCTATTCAGTTATGAATTGAGCGCTCTTGACTTCCGATTTGGCGTTTGTATACATCACGTATATAATACGTTAAAATATTCCCTGCCGGGCGCCGATAGTTTAGAAGTAGAGTCTCTGAATGATGCCAAATCGATCGAGTTTCTATCCCGGCTTGAAGCAAACGGATGTCTAGCCACACTGTTGAGTTGTGCTACAAGGCAACAGGCTTGTATGTGGATGACTAGATAGATAGATAGATAGATAGATAGATAGATAGATAGATAGATAGATAGATAGATATGAACAGAAAGAGATAGATTGATATAGATATAAAGAAATAGGAATGAATGAATAAGCTGAATATATTGATAGATATGAAAAGAATGAGAGAGGTAGACATAAGCAAAATAAGATAGGAACATAATTACACTTATAGATAGATAGATAGATAGATAGATAGATAGATAGATAACTTAGAAAGAGAGAGGCTTAGAAAGGTATATAAGTGCACATAAACAGAGAAGCGAACAATAGGATGAAATAACTATCTAGCTCTCTAGGCTGACATAAATAAACAAATAATGTATTGTAGAGAGTGCGACAGAAGTACCTCTCACATATGCGTCTCAGAAATACCTCTCACATATACCCCTAATAAATACCTCTCACATATACCCCTAATAAATACCGCTCACATATACCCCTAATAAATACCTCTCACATATACCTCTCAGAGGGTGGGACTGATATACCTCCCACTTTCAAACTGTCATCCCTGTGCTGTTAGTGAACTTATGCATTTGGCACTTGTATGTTCATGTAGGTATTTCTGTTACCAGTTGTAGGTATTTCTGTCGTACCCTGTCTCTAATTGCTTAACATTATATGGGAGGGGGTTCGAATTCCAGTCGAATCCGTTACATTCACTTACGTGCTAATAACCTTGGGAAAGGTATGAATCCTCTTCTACTCGCCCCAGCTATGGATATATAGTAGGACAGACCAGGTGCTATAGCCTTGGATGGCAACTAGTCTACCGCAGAAAGAAATGGCAACCTACTGCGGGAAAAATCTGCCTCGTCAGTCATCTATCGAATGATACATGATTAACTAAGCGTGTATCACGTATAGCAAAAGAAAAAAAATATATCGAAGTATTTCTGCCGCAACTTGTAGCTAATACCATAACAATTTGTAAAAGCTATTTCTCGGAGTTAGATGTGAGAGATATGTCTGCTGCACCCTGTCTTAACTTAATGTGGGATGTACTTCTGTAAGGTATATGCGAGATGTATTTCTGCCGTAACCTGTATATATACACTATAGTTCAAAAGTTTGAAAACGCAGCCAGAAATTAGAATAGGGCGAACTTGACAGAAGAAAAAAAATTAAAAGAGCTCTTAGAGTCGTTGAAAAAAAAAAGAATGGAGTCAAAAATCAAACTTATACTTTAAGCAATTTTTACAAGGAATGCCAAAAATAGGTTTCTCTATAATCAAGGCTTGAGGAGGACATTTAGACGAGAACAAAATCGAATTAAATTTTTTTGACATATTAAAAGTTCTAATAAAAAGCCTGTCATAATAAAATTTCTATTAAAAATCATGTCTTATCATGTATTGACCATCTATAATAAGTTTCTCTTATTTAAAGTACAAAACGACTACTTTTTGGACCGGTTTAAAAATAAAACTACTGATGTAATGTGTTATGGAGTCCACCTCTTTTTCATATAAGTGGACTCGACCAGAGTGTTACTTGGACTGCTGCCGTTCAATAACCAGAGTCAGTCAGAATATAGAGAGATTGAGCGGAGATTGTGATTGAGTTGGAGGTAGAGTAATAGTGTGAGGTAACCGCTTGTAGAAGTCACAGTGACAAGCACGTAGACTCTAAGGAAGTCCTACTTCGAGACTGTACATATATATATATATATATATATATATATATATATATATATATATATATATATATATATATATATATATATATATTGCTAGTAACGGCGTTCCTGGATTTACTAACAGAATTACCCATTGTATTATTGTGTAAATACATTTAATTTCTTATCTTTAATTGTTGCGTTTGTCATTCATTAGAGACCGAATTTCATCTCGGAATCCACAACATAATGAAATATGCATACACCTGGGTTCCCCCCTCACAGTAATATGATTGGCTGGTGTCAGCCATAAATACAGACTGATGTCGAGGTACATGGGCTACGCCTATTGTCTTCACCTATTGACTATGTCTGTTGCCTATCACTACGACGAAGACCAGTCCATTACGGTCCCCTGCTAGATTGTTTTACCCGGTTACAGTAATCAACAACTACTTTGCTACTTCGAACAAATATACTCCTTTCTGGGATATATCAATTACCAAGGGTAACCTTAAACTTTGAACATATTTTTATGTATACGTTTGTGTTGTGTATGTGTCTGTCACTTCTATACTTTTAGTTTTCTGGCATCTTATTCAATACTTACATTAAAGTAGCTATTAATATTTACTTTCTATGGTTTCATTCCTTCTTTACAGATTACGTCATATCAGAGTCGATAAATTTTGTATAGACTATCAGTTCAATATCAGACATTTTATACATCATGAATTTAAAAAAAGTTCCGTAATTGCTGAGACAAAATTAAATTCATTCTTTTGTCTATGAATGTAGGTGAGATAAAGCTTCTAATTGTGCGAAATGCCAAACGATGGTTTGGTTAATTTCAATCAGCATTTTCTTTTTAGAAGATTACTCTCGATCTATTTGGCCAAATTCTATCAAAGATGTGCCTATCCAAAACAGTAGTTGTAGACAATCTTAAGCAAACTGCAAGAGAATTAGAAAAAAAAGCCCAATACAAGACACACTTCTATAAACAAAAAACCTTTTATGAACTTGGAAACTTGTCCAAACGTGGTAAATATATTCCTCATTTGGCCGCTTCTCATCTTAATCAAAAGAGGCTGACCACTTCTCATCCTTAAATAGAACAACTGGTAATATACGTTTCATTAGCAAAATCATCAACAATGATTTAAAATTGGTTGTATATAATCATATCCAAAGATAACGACAATGGTTAACACCTGCTAAAATTAGAGATTGCTTCACATTTAATCCATCCCTAGATCTGCTAAGAAAATTGGTTCGTTGTAGCGATAAACAAATCTTTCTCTCCAGAAACTATCTTGCATAACTATAAGTCTGCCATTCATCCACACTTTGATTATTAAAGCCTTATATGGTCCAGTTCTCCTGCTATATTTTTAGAAATTCTTGATAAAATTCAAAAGAGAATCAGCAATATGATTGGTCCTGTCCTGGCGTCTCGGTTTCAGTCCTTTTCCCACATGCCGTAATGTAGCTTGCCTGTGCCTTTTCTATAAATACATTCATGGTAATTGCTCGGATGAGCTCTTGAACCTAGACTTTATGAATTTAAATGCAGTACTAGATTAGCAACAAAGTCTCATGAATTTACAGTTCTATGTGTTACCGTAAATTCTATGCTAAGAGTTTCTTTTCTCGCAATTCTCGCTTGTAGAACGTTTTGTTTTGGTTCCATGCCTTCCATCCAACTTCGATCTTCGAAAATGCAATGCTAATCGTGATCTACTGTCTTTCTGATTACTCTTCTTAATGTTTTAATTGCAGAGAATGCATTGCCACAAAATGGCCGTGTAACTCAGGTAAAAGCTTATGGTATAAATTATGGAAGTTTCACCACATCCTCCTTACTCATCTGGCCTTGCTCCAACATTTCAAAACTTTGAAAGAGTTTATTAATTGCGAAGAGGTTAAAACTGATATTGAGTTTCTCTGCGTTGAAACCCGAAAGATTTTACGACTGATGATTATTCAAATAATTTGCAAAACAGATGGGATCATATTACCGAAAATAACTGAAAATTAAAAGGCCAGATAAACATTTGTTTATTTTCTGTCTTCAAAACGAAAGGATATCCGTTCCTCTTCTGAACCAAGGAGATATAATTTTTTTCGGTTTCAGAATTGCTCACTCACTCACTCACTCAACCACTCACTCAATCTATCTATCTATCTATCTATCTATCTATCTATCTATCTTCTCTTCAAGTATATATATATCTATTTAGCTCTCGACCTGCATATCTATTTATCTATTTATCTATGTATCTATTTATCTCAGTTCTGTTCATATCTATCTATCTATCTATCTATCTATCTATCTATCTATCTATCTCAGTTCTGTTCATATCTATCTATCTATCTATCTATCTATCTATATATATATATATATATATATATATATATATATATATATATATATATATATCAGCTCTGGATCTATCTATCTATCTCAGTTCTGTTCATCTATCTATCTATCTATCTATCTATCTCAGTTCTGTTCATATCTATCTATCTATCTATCTATCTATATATATATATATATATATGTGTGTGTGTGTGTATCTATTTATCTCAGTTCTGTTCATATCTATCTATCTATCTATATATATATATATATATATATATATATATATATATCAGCTCTGGATCTATCTATTTATCTCAGTTCTGTTCATATCTATCTATCTATCTATCTATCTATCTATCTATCTATCTATCTATCTATAAACCCTGTTCTTTTATTATTTTTTCTCCTTAATAATATTTAATTTTTTTCTCATATTCTCTAACGGTCAGTAACCTTTTAAAACTTAGTGACTTTATTGCTTTACTCGAATTGAAATGAGTTTTGAAAAATCTTTGTTCTGCACATTTACACAGGTTCGAGATTGAAAATAAGAAATTCAATGTGCGTCTATAGTCGTTTAATTGCTCTTAGCATTAGCGTCGTAATTAATGCGCTTATAACATCATAATTCAAACTAAAGCGTTCAAAATAGATGAAAAGATGCCGAATGTTTGTTGTACGCAAAGCCTCGTCTTACAGAACAGTATGCGCTTAGCGTCTTGATCAGCAGACGGCATATCGAGAATGTTAATTGATAAACGAGAACCAGATGCCGAATGTCAAAATTGAAAGGCTGTCTTAAAATGTTTGTTGAACCCAAAATTATACTTTTCGTATCATTTTTCATTCGCTATCACCCATGGGCATATATATATATATATATATATATATATATATATATATATATATATATATATATGTGTGGAGAGAGAGAGAGAAGGGGGTATAGAGGTGGGTAAATCAAATTATATGTTAGCAACCGTATATGCACACGTCAGAGAGCATACACAGGTGACGAAATAAATATTTGCTAAATTTACCATAAGGCGTAAACATAATAGCAGTGTCAAATATGGTTAAACAGAGCTAAGAAATATATATTAATAAATATATATATATATACCTACGTTAAGAGCGCGACTTAAGTTTCGTTGTTTTACCAACTCATCAGGCAGAAGAAATTAGGAAATAAAAGTGATTTTCTCTGTTGCAGTCATCATTTGATTGTAATACACGGAAAAATACCCGTGAATATGAACGGATTATGCTAAAAATACGCAAATATAATTTTTGTCATTTATTTAATCATATATATATATAAATATATATATAATATATATGTATGTATATATGGTTAAATAAATTACGGACATATTGTTTGTAATTTATTTAATCACACACACACACACACACACACACACACACACATACATATATATATATATATATATATATATATATATATATATATATACTGTTTACATGTTATTTTTATCGATACAGATATTTAAGTAAATGCACTGTTGATAATAAACAGTATTAAATAAAATGTATTTCTCGGGCTTTCAGATTGGTAAATGTTGTTAATACATTTTATTACAAACAGGATATTTACTTAAATATTTGTATCCAAAAAAAAAAAAACGTAAACACAGAAAATATATTAAAATAATTGTCGGACTTATGAAATTTCATAATATATGACGTCATTTGTTTACCTTAAGATACGCTTCCAGCAGGAGAGAACGTTCGAGAGAAATCATGGGAAAACCAGTGAAAATATTTGAATGTGTTATACTTTGAAAAATACAAGTTTCCCCGGCATTTCAGGAAATAGTGTTATATGGATTTTAGGGTCTTTTCAGTAATAGACTGCACACATGGAATAGGGTAGAGACAAGTTTAGATGCATTAAAAATTCAGTAAATAGTTGAGACTACCCAAAAATTGGCGTTGGGAAGATACTGAAAAAGATACTGACTTCAGTAATAACCACAATATGGTTTTATATATAGGAGATAATGATGTATACGTAATACTGCTAATGTTATTAACAATAATAATTATTATTACTATTATTAAAAGGAATAATGATGCGAACACTAGTCCCATACTAAGTTCAATTATTCAGCGTGTAAATTGTTCACTCGTGTGGTTTAAATACACTGATACTTAACGGGCACAGGGATCCGTCCCTGCGCTGGTAGTATCAAGGCTATGACTAGCTTGGACCGGCTCTGACCAGCTTTAACCAGCAATGACCAGCTAAGACTAGCTATGACTAGTTAAGACCAGTTATGACCATCTTGGACAAGCTAAGACCAGCGGCTCGAGTGAAGACACTCGGGTCCCCACGTTAAAAACTGAACTTGTGTCACAAACTTGACTCAGTGGCTCAAGTGAAACTCTACTCAGGTCACTTCCACCAAAGTTTGCAGCTCAGTAGCAGAGACAGCAAATTAGTAAGACATGAAATCAAACCATATAATAATCAACGGGTTTTTTATTTTATATACTGTATATATACCGCCTATAAAACAACATTTAGATAAGACGAGGTCAAAAAATAAAGCAAATTTTAATGTGTTTATCCAGCACCTGTAGTATAAGACGATTGCTTTTGATTACGTAAAGACGGTGTTATTAGAAATTTTGTTACTTACTGTATCTTTAGAATTCAAAACTTAACGAAATAACAAAACCGATTCTCTATAATGTTTTTCTTACACATGCCACCTAAAATAGAAAAAAAAATTCTTTTGTTTACGTTTCTACACGTGATGTCTTGTGAATACTGATTCTTCTTATACCTCTTCTTTTTCGATATCTAACCAGTTACAAACAGCCTGGTGTACTAATAGCCATTTACTTATACTTCATCGAAAATCACAAAATACCGCTAATAACGGTACGATAACGTACGATAATTGTACATTCCATTTTTTAAAGTATAGCGAAAGATAAATGTTGCTGTGAACGCAATAATTCGATGTTTACATTTTCTCAGCAGAGCTTGCAGGGACACAATTTGATTTCATTGATATGGAATAAATCTTCGAATAGGCTATTTATTATGATGATGTGACAGTAATATATATATATAAGGTAGAAATGGTTTTATTACTTTTATTATCAATTTATTTGATAATGTGAATCTTTTCATGTCTATTGTTGGTTATTGCCCCGAGGCTGAGGTTAGCCTACTGACAAACATTATTCAGAATTTAAGGTTTCTTTTTTTTTTTTAGAATTATAGTATAGACAAACCCCGATTTCTAAGGGTTATTTTTAGGATTTAAATGTCGTCTTATACGCGGAAATATAGGGTACAAGAATTTTTTTTTCATGGGAAAACACTGACAAGTGTTCAAATCCTCAAAGTACTTAGTATTTTTAAAGTTATCGCTAACATTTTTGCCGAGATTACAAAATTCTATGTTTCGTCCAATGTCACAAACCAATCAATGAAATATAGAAATTTAAAGAAAAGATAGTCAAAATACAATATTGCATTTTTATTAAATCAGTGTTTGTTAATTTAATCATTGAATTCTTTTTAAAGTGGGAGTATTTTGTATGTTAAATAACTGTTATGGTCCAGGTTAAAACCAAAGAAGAACAACACGAACACAAGAGTAGAAATAACGAAGGTATATTACACGAAATAATAATACAACATGTGGAAGGTGTTAGTATGACTGTCAGTCTGGTTTGGAGTGAACTACTATCGGCTCGACTCGATTCGGTATCTACCCCCCCACCGCCCCACGAGGTTTGCATGTGGCACAAGGCCGAGTTTAACGTAGGCTCGGCCAAAAATGCCCGTAGAACCTGTATAAACGGGATCGGGTTGGTCAACCTCACCAAACGAGACTCTGCCCTTCGGCTGAGCCTCGTCCGGGTTCCTCTCTGCTTAGAGGCAGAGAGTTCGACCGTCAACCCGAAAAGCTCGGCTCGATTCGGTATCTAGCCCCCCCCCCTACGAGGGTTGCATGTGGCACAAGGCCGAGCTTAACGTGGGTTTCCCGAGCCCGTGGGTTTTCCAAGCCCGTGGGTTTCCCGAGCCCGTGGGATCGGCCAAAAAATGCCCGTAGAACCCGTATAAACGGGATCGGGTTGTTCAACCTCCCCGAACGAGACTCTGCCCTTCGGCGGAGCCTCGTCCGGGTTCCTCTCTGCTCAGAGGCAGAGAGTTCTACCGTAAAGCCGAGAAGCTCGACTCGATTCAGACCTCTCTCTCTTGAGAGGCGTAGTATACATAGTGTTAGGAAAAGTTCATTCTGTAGTTATAGGTAAGGACCCAGGCCATTAACAAAACTTAATTTTTCCAAAACACTGGTGAAAATTTATTGCACTAAGCAACCCATCCTAGTAAAACCAAGTGTATCCTCTTATCTGTTTGCATTTCTCTGGCCAAATTTAATCTCGATCAGTAATATATGGTTATTCTAGATGTTTCCTCTGTAGGAAATGTGTCGTAGGGTAGAAAATAATACATCACCCACAAGGACGCAGAAACGCTTTTGGAATCTATCGAGACTGGAAAGTGAAGACAAAGCAGCTCCTGCAAATATATTAGCAGCAGTACACCATTTTTGTTCTGATCCGAATCTTGTAAAGGCAGAAGATGGCAAGTCGGAGTCAGGGGCTTAATGAAGCGGTACTACTGTACTGTACTGATGCGGCATTCACCCTGGGCGGATTGAGCCGGCTTCTTCCTGTTATGAGAAGAAGATTCTTGGGATAAATTACAGAAGTCAGGTACCCAGGCCTACTCGGATAACGTTCTTGCTTGCCGCGGGATTCCCACAGACGCAGAGACAGGAACGACAAGAAGCCGCCGGTTACCGATGCAGACGCTCCTTGGATTTTCACCAGAGCCCTTGTTAGCCGGCGTGTGTGTCAGACCTGTCCCCCTTGGGTGGCCCTACCAGGAACGAAGTTCCGGGCGGCATAGCTCTGACACTACCGTTTACACCCCCCCACCGACTGTGAGGTAAGGGTTGGATTTGGGGGGCTTACAGTACCAGGTGTTCCCAAGCGGTCCCCCATCTAAGTACTGACCTGGCTCTACGATGCTTAACTTCGGTGATCGTACGAGAACCGGTGTTTCAGCCTGATTTGACCGTAAGGGAACCGACTATTTTCCTCGCATCTTTAGCGATGGATTGTGTGTACAAGTTCCGCTTGATGTCTTTTCACACTAGTAAAACCAATTGTACTTTGTACCTGTTTGCACTTCTCCCAAAAATATGGTTTCGATACGTCAATGTATGGCTATTTTAGAAATTGTGACGGACGGAATAACAGAAGTTACAGAATTTTATATATAGAATCATTGTCAAATCTGTAGTAGGAAGTGAGGTAGATAAATTTAAATTAGTAAATTCATGAGTTTTAATAATCTATAAAATATTTACCTGCATTTAATTAATCAGTTCTTTTACTCCTACGTTTCTTTGATCATTGTCTTTGTTCAAGTCTTTCATATCAGGGACTCAGTTAGCTTCGTGTAGTCACTTATCTTCAACTTGATGTTTAAATAGGCTCTGTCATCACTGTCTTTGTCGTTCGGGTACTAATCTTTTTCTTCAGAGAGATATTAAACACATAAAATTCTTAAAATGAAAATATATTGAGCAAAAAGTGATTTTATATAATACCAGGAGTAATCAATGAATCATAGACACCAGTGAATGACTGCAAAATGTAAAGGGAATGGATAAATTAAAGTCGTTGGCCTCGTATTTTAGTTGTGAATTCTTTATCCACGCTTTATTGAATCATAATAGATTGTTTCAAGTCTTTCGTTTCATTAAATCTCGTTACTAATACTTTGTAATGAAATTCCGTTATTTTTTGACAGCACGGGTACTTTAGTAAAAACACAACAATAATAATAAGAAGAAGAAGAAGAAGAAGAAGAAGAAGAAGAAATTGGTATGAACACCTCCCAGACCCGGTTATAGGGCCTCTTACAATTTTATGGGACTACACAAGACACACAGACAGAACAATCAAATTTAACCGCCCAGACATTGTTATTAAAGACCGCAAACAAAAATGTGCAATCTTATTGATAGGGCAGTCCCTGCAGACTGCAATGTATCTTTGAAGATATTCAAAAAGCTGTCAAAATACAAGGACCATGAAATCGAAATCTCAAAAATGTGGCATATGGGAACATCAACAATCCCTATTGTAGTTGCAGGCCTCAGATTGGCTGGAAAAGATTCTAGAAGACTAACTGAAGGGATTCCTGGAAGCCCATGCCTTAAAAATACAAAAATTATTCTTATGTGTACGGCCCTTACCTTACGAAGGGTTTTATCTATGTAAAATAAGTGGGTATCTTTTTTTGTTTCTTTTTAATTGGGCTGTGGAAGATGTCATAATGCCATTTCTAACCTTAGGTCTCTAGACGGGACCCGGAATGAAATGTCTACACACCAGAAGTCAAAGCAAATAATAATAATAATAATAATAATAATAATAATAATATCTGAGACAATCCAATTCCAACTGACAGGCAAATAAAACCCAACAGACCTGATATCATAAAAGACAAAAAATCCAGGAAGCGTATACGTATTAATATAGCAGTAATATGTGAGACAAACACTCCCATGAAAATTATCGAGAAATTGTCCAAATACAAGGACCCAGAGATCGAGATTAATAGGATGTGATTTATGAAAACTGAGACGTTACCAATATTAATCGCAGCTTTGGGCTTCGTGAGAAAAAGAATGCGCAATATTACTAACAGTGTCCCAGGTAACATCAACGTACAAGTTGCTCAAAAGACCATCCTATTTGGAACATCCCATATACTGAGAAAAGTGCTACCAGTTAAATGAAAATTTTCCTATAGGGCCTAAGGACCATAGTTTGCACCCGGCTTTACAGGATACAAAGTAGAAAACATAACATTCACAAATGATAAAGATAACATATTTTATAATATATATGATTTAAAACATCAATCACAAGCCTTGTAAAATACTTAGAAACGACACGTTATAAGTATCTTAAGGCTGCACTTCCATTATTGAACAAAACCAAGACGTACGAACCTCTTTAAATGTAACAGATAACTAAGACGACCAGTATGCTTAATCTCCTACCGCTGCAGCAAAGAAAATTAAGTTTCTGATGAAAGCTGCTTATGTGAAAACTCTTGAACAAAAATGGTGATTTGGACTGAAAGGAAATGAACATAGAACAGAAAACAAAAGGAAATAATAATAATAATAATAATAATAATAATAATAACTACAACAACATCATATGAATATTCCTTTAAAGACAGAGAAATTAGACACTTAATGAAGACACCTTAATAAAGAATAACTATTTATAATAATGTTTAGAAAAATCCCCGAGATGATGATTATACTTTAAGTGTTAAGTGTTATATTATCGTTCTTATAAAGCATGGCAAGTGACTGGGTTTCATGCTAGGCGCAATCGTCAACACCCCCCCATGAAACAGCCTGTCGCCTCTGAGTGTTGACTTTAATGTCTACTTTTATTTTTATATTTACATACGCTCTATCTCTGATATTGAGCACTTTATCCCATAAATATACCACACCTTAAAACTATATTTTTTCACATATATATATATATATATATATATATATATATATATATATATATATATATATATGTGTGTAATAACCCGTTGGTATATAATCCAAGTGAATCCTATTATAGAATGTAAAATATTAAAACAATAGGAATTAAGATTACATTAGGTTAATTATCATTTTCTCCTTGTAAATGGCAATAAAATTTACAAGGATTTTTCAAACCAGTCAATGGAAGATAAATGATGAATATTATTTCTCTATTTGCCCATTTTTATTTCAATAATTTAGCATCCATTGAAAGGTTTGAAAAATCCTAGTAAATTTTATTTAAATTTACAAGGTGAAAATGATCACTAACCTAATGTAATCTTAATTCCCATTGTAAGATACACACACACACAGACACACACACATATATATATATATATATATATATATATATATATATATACACCGATTTAGAAAAAAATCGGAGTCATTTTTACATTTAGAACTGCTTTCGGCCAACATTTCATCGGAAGAAAAATGTTGGCCTAGTTCATGACAAACAATAGGACAATTCACACAGTAAATAAAAATGTCAGGAGAGAAACTTATGAAAGACGTTTAAAAATGTATATATGGGTAAAATAATTTACGAATAAAAAATCGATAGTTCCTAGTGAGTATAAAAGGAAAAAAAATGTACTCACGAACCTCCTAAAAGACTGGAGAAGTGAATGAAATGCTCGTTCTGTTTGCACAGAGTCCGTTGATCAAACTTAATGTGGACCGCTTCAAGGAGACAGAAATGATGAACGGACCAAGCTTTGTGCAAATTTGTGAAAGAACTGTTCACATATTTACTCACAGAGTCTGGTTTATCAATCAAGTACGGGCTAATGGCTGAACCAAGCATAGAGTGAGTTACTCTCAAAGAGTGACTCAAATCACCCAGTCTTCTACTAACCGGAACTTGCTGATTATTTCTGGCTCCCAGTCGCTGATTGGTTCTTCCTACTTATTCAACTTCACACTGACATTTGTATTTGTACACGATTGATCTACATTGAAAATAGGACAAATCATCTTTGACAAATGAGGGAAACACCGAATTAGTCCCAAAAACAACACTCAAGAGGACAGTGGAAACACCTGACACGTGCCGGCATTCTGTCAGCCAGTGTTTGAATTTTCTCACCTAGCCATGTTAATTTTAAATAAACAGGACGCAGGTTGGGACTGAAAAATATCGGTTCTTTAAAGCGTTTAATCTTCTACTCAACAACGCTGTTTAATGACATTCACAGAATAACCATTGTCACGAAACACAACGTATGTTCTTCAATTCTTGATCGAGTCTACAAGGAGAATAAATCATCAACGCCCGATGGACTAAGGTAGAAATCAGGTTTGTCCTACGAGACATTGGGACAAATAAATTCCAGTTGCTTATAGACCTGTGAACGTTGGCTTCCAATAAACTCTGATAATGAAGAAACCACATTTACGTTCAACAATTACGTCTAAAATGGCAAAGTACACTTCCATGATGAATTGAAAGGATGGATGAAGAGAACTGAGTTGGGTATGAAAAGCTTCAGCATCTTTGGTAGAATCATAAATAGAAAGCGTTGTGGACATAATGTAGATACAGATGGAACTTACAATATTTTTTCAAATGAAAGGCTTTCATAAAACCAACAAAAATGTTAGCTAATACTGGCCCCAGGGGATTGCCCATTGAAACCCCATGGACTTGGGCATACATGGTATCATTAAAGTTAGATTCTTCACCTCTGTTGGTGAACGCTTAAACTTCAAATATAATCTTTCAGGAATTAAGGGGGTCAAAGGTGACCTCTGTAAAGAACATCAGTGCAGGTTTATAAGGTATCCTGAAGGGGGATAGTTGTGTACAAAGTGACAGTATTAAAGTATTTCAGAACACAAATCAGTGTCTGAAATGTAATTAGAAAACCAAAATGAGTCTGAAACACAATAACTGGAAAACAGATCAGAGACTGTCTGAAGCAATTGAGCTCGCCATTTGGCCAATTGAAGTACGGAACCTTACGCAGGCAATATTTTCTTAATTTTATACTCACTAGTAACTATTTCTTTATTCGTAAATGATTTTATTAATAAATATATTCTAATCATGTTCCATAATTTTCCCTCCTCATCCATTTTTTGTTGTTGTTGTTTTTTTTGATTTACTGTGTGTATTCTACTTTTCATTTTTCTCGGAATAAACTACGTTTTACTTCCGACGAAATATTGCACGAAAGTAGTCCTAAGTGTAAAAATGCCTTCGTGTTTTTTTTTAATCGATATTTATGTTTTGTAGTATTAAGTCCTTCTTTAAATATATATGTGTGTGGGGAGGTGACCATAAATCAGTTGGCATTAAATCTTGTTACCGCCGCGGATATTTAACAGTGATTTCCGTTCAGTTTACCAGACTGGAAAGTTTTTGTCAAGGTCCGTTATCAATATCATGTTTTCACACATCATTTCGGTTTCTTAAAAAGATTTAAAAAAATGGCATCGCATATAAAAAACGATAGATACATAACATTGTCAAAAAAAGCCTTTGATACTGACTTATTAAAACTGTAAATAGTCAGTCATTTGACAATGCTAGCTTCTCGCGATTATCGCTAATTCTATGGTAAATGTTCAGATGAGACACATTCTCCCACTTCTGGGCGTCTCTGTTAGGAGACACTGTGCAGTATACATGGCGTAAACACATTCTCTTCGTATTCCTTTGACAAGGAGGAAGTTCGACTCGGAAAACATTTTGCCCACAATTGAGATTTCCTGGAAAATTATGTTTTTTTTCCAGTCACTAAACTCTATATGTCTACGATCGAAAGTTATCTATCCTGTTTCGCAGCTCAATTTGTCTTATCCAAACAGATAACTGATCAGCGCTCCGTTTGGATAAGACTTGTTATTATGTACATCGTCTTTGTCATGTTGTATTGATAATGTTATAATTTATGAATATGTCCTGAAGATGGTTTATTAGACCGAATTATATCAAATTTTTTGAAATACCCTGTATATTTATCTCGGATTCAGCCAAAGTCCCACCACTGTAATGTAGTTTCCCTGGACATCCTTTGTAAGTGATTTCGTGGTAACTGTTTTGCTTAGCACTCTTCTTTGGAACACAAACCCTTTGAATTTAAATTCAGTTTTATATTGGCGGCTAAATATAACACTTTTACAGTTGAAATGGCTAGATGTAAGTGTAGGCGTTATGATGACAATTTCTTTTCTCATAACTCTCGATTGTGTGACACTCTTCGGGCTTCTTTCTTTCCAGTCAGATTTGATCTTCCAGAATTTAAATGCAATGCCAATCGTTATATCCCGCCTTCTTAATTTCTCTTCTTTCATTGTTCTTATCTCTCGATAATGTATTTATTATGTTCTTTCAGACTTAGTAACCTCGTTGCATTCCTTGGGGCAAAAGGATTATATATACAGGGTGTATCAAAAATATACTTACAAAATTTGGAGGGAGGTTCCTCAGATCCCAAAAAAATGTGGGGAGGAGCAAAAGGCCATACAAACATTCCTGTCTATACATTAATCGTAAACTGACGCTGGTATCGTAGACATATAGAGTTTATCACGGGAATTTCGATCCGCCTAGAAAATAATGGTTGTATAAATTTGTTATTCCATCTCTTCAAATGTTGCCTCATCCGTAAACAAGGCAAAAAATCGATCGACAGTATGTTCAATAAATCATTGGCAAATGTTCCCACGTTTCGAGTAATCAGAGGGCGAAAGACCCTGCGCACGTAGCAAATGATACGGATACAGGAGCTGTTCTTGATGCACTCTCCATGCAGTACAATGATATGTACGACATGCTAGGGCCATTCGGCCTGTGCTGATAACTGGATCACCCCCAACAGCTTGTAGAATGAGTTACTCGTTGTTAGGCGTACGAGCGGATCTCGATCTATAGTTTGTGATGCGACGGATCCGGTCTCAGCAACGCGATGATAAACAGCAGCAAAGGTTGGATGACTCAGAAACCTTTAGTCTGTAATTGCAATTAACATTCGCGCGGGAGTATATAAGAATCATATCTACCTGCTCACAGTATGGAAATCCTGCCAATGTTAAATGGAGCACTTTGCAGTTAACTCACTTTTACACACGTTAAACATTGACGACAGACAAGCCCCAAATGTACACGAACGACAAATGTAACCTAGTCTACACGACAACCCAGCACAATATGCCGTAAACTTCATTAAACTTAATATCACAAAAGCGAAAGATTTGCAGACATATGCTTATATGAACTTTTGTCCTTTATGGGTTGAAGAACCCACCCCTAACATTTGAAAATATGCTTGATACACCTTGTAAATACCATACATACATACATACATACATACATACATACACACACACACATATATATATATATATATATATATATATATATATATATATATATATTTACACACGCTTTATCTTTGATATTGAGCACTTTATCCTATAAATATTGCATATTTTTAAGAGTATATTTTTCATATATATATATATATATATATATATATATATATATATATAAACCTAAAAACAATAGTTTAAATTACAGAAAAAATCCTTAACAATCCTGAACGTTATCTGCAGTTTTCATTTCCTTTTATTTTATTTTTTAATTTTTAACATAAAGTTGGGTGAGTCCATGTGTTGGTCAAACAGTCTCTTTTAAGTTGTTATTTAAGATAGCGGCTGGATAGATTCATGCTGCCCTGAATTCCCTTGATCATTTTGACAGGTTTATTGGTTCCTGGAAAGTAAATGTGTCTGTGTTAAGTGTGTGTTATCCTTTAGTTCTTAAGGTGTGAGTGAGTATGATATGTGTAAGTGTGTATATTGGTATGGGTGTCTGTTATCATTTAGTTTTTAGGAAATGAGTGAGTATGAAGTGCGTGAGTACATCAGTATGGGTATATATATATATATATATATATATATATATATATAAATATATATATATATATATATATATTTCACGCTTAGCCTTGTCACTAGGGAATAACAATGTGACATTGTGTCTGGGTTCAAGCCTTATGAGATAATTCATTTGTGAGAATGCCTTACTATCACGCTACCTTAGGTCCCTATCTTTCAAATGTAGTTACTTCGTTGAAATAATTTCTTATTCAAAACTCGACTTTCTCTACCGACTCCCCTTTCTAATGACATATAGATTTCTCTTTGGGCTTCATTTGCATTCGCTTTGCGATAGTTCAGTAAATGTAAATGCGATTAGAAAGTCCCCGGGCCTGTTCAGATTCGTTAATATCTGTTATCATAGGGACAGAAATCAACGTTCAAAAAAAGGAGAAAAACATAGGAGGACTTCATTGATACCTTCAATTTCCATTAACTACATTGTTGTCACGGGATGCGCACTTTCAACTGAAGTTACTTGGACATATGCCGTTCGGGGAAAATGGAAATATGGCAAAATAACAAACAAAGACGATCACTCGAGTGTATTAATGTGAGTGTGAGCAAAATTGAAATAGACAAATACGACTGAACGTTTAAAAAAAATCAGAAAAAAATATGTCGGTTTATAAGAGAGCTGAATTGTTTATAAGAAAATTATCGGATCACTTGACACAAGTCGATCTTATTGAGATCTTTTCTTTAAAATAAATAAAGAAGCAGTTAATTTGAAATCGAGTAAATTTCACCCCTTGATAAAGAAATACAAAACCGATGTTTTTCTATCCCTCTTTTCTTTGTGTTTGAAAGCGACCCAAGATTATTTTTTAACTGTCAAAGCAGTCATTCTATTGGAATTTTCTCTTCGATGACAGTAGCTTAGCAACAGAGACATGTCTTAGCATTTCAAGTCAAATATGATACACGACTATCTATTACTTCTGAAGTTTTGACATCGGCGAAATTGTGTCTTCCTACGTTTTTTGCTCTGTGTCGTACTTCTACTCAACATTTGAAAGTAAATTCGTCTGCTTTGTTGCATTCATTCTAACCCCTTGCCGCTGATCAAAACCGTATATACTTAGCCTCATTCTCTCCCAACCACTGTTTTTCCATCAACCAATCAATTAATAATTAATAACCACGCAAAATATGACTAATCATCACATATTGCAGTGTACGAGTCGAACAAATATATATGATTTTTAAAATGTATATGTGTTCGTGAACGAGTGGATATTTCTTTTTAAACAATTCAACCGAAGCAAGGTGATAATGACACTAAGACGCAAGCAGTTGCTGGGTGTGGACGAGAGTATAAAAAACAACTAGAAGGAAGCGGAAAGCTAATCCTAAGCAGGAAACAAGGAATAAATTCCTACTCCTGTTTCAAAAGACTGCGGAGGAGTGTGAACTGGAAGCTAGGCGAACCATAACTACATATATATATATATATATATATATATATATATATATATATATATATATATATATATATATATATATTAAATGTTTGCCTCTCTTGTTGGGAAACACGAATTATTTTTTTTAAATAAATTGATATTTGGTATAAATTAAATATAATAGAATTTTTATTTAAAAAAACGTGTACAGAAACTAACCACTATACCAAACTAATTTTCTTTTATCCTGGGATGCTGAATCGACGTTACTCTCAAGCCCTGGCTTAAATTGTTAATAAGCTATGTAAAATTTCACTCAGAAATTCCAATGTATATCACCTGAAAAAGGCCCGGTGCGAAACGTTGTGAATATGAAAATACGGAAGACAAGAGTCCGAACAATGTGAATAGTGTAATGATAATTTCTGATATAATTTCCGATGTCTGTGTACATATTTCAACTCTAAACCAAATAAATGACTGTAAATTCAACGGGCGCAAAATTATATCACAAAATACAATACATAACAAAAAATTAAACCGATTGACATTTCTATTTTGCTGCATAATGTACGTGATCAACTGCAAAATATATCGAATCATATGACAGTACGATGTTGTTTACGTCCGATACTACGACGTGTCGTTGATTTGCATATATCCAATCATATCGTCTCTTTTCTAGAATCTCGGTATGGTTTAGGTTGGATTGGTTAATTAAATAACATGTCAACACTTGCTGAGTTATTTGTTGTTATCCCTATGGACGCCGCTGTGTAGTTTACGACCGCAGCCAGACGAGGCTCTGTTGAGTTATTTAATGTCAAAGATAATTCGCATAAAAGAAAAAAAAACACAATGAATTAATTGACATCGATCAGGTTTATATTCGAATCAAATAAGTAAACACAAGTTCGATTTACACTAGCGTCGAAAAGGTATAGTTACGTTTTAAACTCGTGTTAAATTGCTTGAAAAAGTCCATTGTATTCTTCTTCTAAGTGACTCTTACCTTCAGGAATTTGGTGATCATTGTTCTCTATGCTTTCCACTTCATATAACTTGTCTTTTTGCTGTTTTTTTCTAAATCTGTTTCTGCCATCTAGTTACACAAGTTCGTTAAGCGGTTTATGCGATGCTAGATTCAAAAAGGTAGACAGTTCAGACTAGAGTCAAAAAGGTAAACAAAAACCCAGTTTACACTAGAGTCAAAAAGGTAGACAGGCCCAGCTTATACTAGAGTCAAAATTGTCGACATAGATTCAGTTTACACTAAATTCAAAAAGGTAGACATACAGTTTACACTAGATTCAAAAAGTAGACAAACCCAGCTCATACTAGAGTCAAATTTGTAGACATAGACCCAGTTTACACTAGATTCAAAAAGGTAGACATAAACCCAATTTACACTAGATTCAAAAAGGTAGACATAGATCCAATTTACACTAGAGACAAAATTGTAGACATAGACCCAGTTTGCATTAGTCAAAAAGGTAGACATAGTCCCAGTTTACACTATATTAAAAAAATAGACATAGTCTCAGTTTACACTAGTCAAAAAGGTAGACATAGATCCAGTTTATATTAATCAAAAAGGTAGACATAGATCCAGTTTACACTAGAGTAAAAAAGTAGACATAGTTCCAGTTTACACTAGATTAAAAAAGATAGACATAGATCCAGTTTACACAAGATTAAAAATGTTAGATATATGCCTTAAATAAAATAGATAAAACCGGACCCAGTTTACTGTAGCCTGAAAAAAGTTAGATATTTGTTTAATTTATACCCATGTCTTCAAATTTTGACTTGGTAGCTAGCACTTTTCTGCGAGAATGGTAGATTTACCTCTTCCAAGGAATGCAGTCGGTATATTCCAAGAGTTGCCAACTGGGACACCTAGTGGGAGACGATGAGAAGAAAAGCATAAAACATTACAAGAAAAAAAGGTTATTTTATTTTAAAAGTGTACGCCAATATCAAGGTTCTGTTGTCACATATTTGTGGATAAATTATATCAGAATAGTGTTTGTTATTTTGGTGAAATATATTAGCTCATCTGTTGTTATGTATGCAGATACATGGAGACATACAGGCAGGATTCTGTGCGGTTACCTGTCAGTCTAAACTGAAACAGGCGTATGCCTGGATAAAGAAACTCATGAGAAAAAAAATAAGACATTTTAATTAAGGTCTCATGCTAGAAAGAGAAAAGATACATTAACACAACGATGAACCCATCATTAAAATTCATTCCTTCTTTTTTTATTTAGTTACCTTTTTATCAATACATTATTCAAGGCGTCAGTTCTACAGCAATGATTAGATGGCTGGAATAAGAAATAAGGCTACCGCATTTGGATTGACGGCCTTTATGGGGTAATGCTAAAAGAAAAACAACGGAAAACAATGCAAAAGTAACTGCTTGATAAAAGGTAATAATAATGCTAGAAAATTCTTTAATAAATGGAAAAAATATGATGAAAGAATATACAAATCAAACATTATTAATAATGAAGATCAGTGATTGAATAAATGAAAAAAATAAGATGAAAGAATATACAAATCAAACATTATTAATAATGAAGATCAGTGATTGAATAAATGAAAAAAATATGATGAAAGAATATACAAATCAAACATTGATTCAATTGATAACAAAATAAGAGGAAAGTAAATACTAGAAACAAAGAATGATCTAAAAACATTATTCAATTAATGAAAAGAATTAATTGGAAAGTAAATATAAGTCAAGTAAAAAATAATGAAACACAGCTGCAATTAATAAAGAAATATGAAGATGAATAAAATACAAAAACGAATAAAATCACAAACTGTATTTACATTCATGAAAACATTAGTATGAAAATAAATACTAGAAAGCCATTAAAAATAATTACAGACAATTCTTTATTGACTGCAAGTTATAATGAGTCCAAAATGAATTCTCATGGTTTTCAATACTTTATCTAATTTAAAATTAAATTTAAACAAAATACTAGTCAAAACATATTAAAAATATCAACCGATGTTGCAATTAATAAGAAATTAAAATGAAATTAAATAATAGATAGAATTAATAATAATATGATTAATAATATGATTAATATTAACAAATTAATATCATTTTAAATACAATAATAAGAGTATGTGATAAAAAGGAACATAAATATAAAAATGAGTCAAATAATAATCATTTCTTTGGCAATGATTCATCGAATAAAGGTTTAGATTAAATAAGTAGATTAATTAATAACAAAATTAAAATGAAAGAAAATACGAGAAATAAGTTAAGAACAATTATAATGATTCATCTAATAGAAAAATTAAAATGTATCAAATACAAGTGAAATTTTAATTAAAAAAAAACAGACACGGCAACAGTTGATAAGAGTTAGAATGAAAAAAATACGAGTCAAAAATTAATAATTATGGTTAACGAAGCTTCAATTAAAAATGAAGAGGAAAGAAAAGATAAGCCA
Source organism: Acanthosepion pharaonis (assembly GCA_903632075.3). Classification (NCBI taxonomy): domain Eukaryota; kingdom Metazoa; phylum Mollusca; class Cephalopoda; order Sepiida; family Sepiidae; genus Acanthosepion; species Acanthosepion pharaonis. The sequence continues at coordinate 2,496,333 of CAHIKZ030004911.1, forward strand.
AACATTAATAATGGCTGACAATGCTTTTTATAACAAAACATTAGTAAAAATGATTAATGTTTGACAATGCTTTACCTAAAAGACTATTAAAAAAATAAAAAATAATATATAAAGCACTATCTAGAAAAAAAATGAAGATGGAAACAAAGAGGAGTAAAAACTAATGTTTTACAATGCTTCATGTAATAAAATAAAAAATAATGATTAACAATGTTTCATCTAAATATAAATCAAGAAGAAATTCAATACTAAGGGAAATTGACAATAATGGTTGAAAATCCTACATCTAAAAGAAATACTCAAAAATGAATAAATAAAATAATGAATAAATAAATAACGAATAGATAAAATACAAGTGAAATGTTCATTTTAAAAAAAATGCTTTATCTAAAAAAAAATAGTCAAAAACGAATTCTAATGGTTGAGGATAAAACATCGAATAAAATGAAGATTTAAAGAATGACTAGTCTAAAATTAATAATAATGGTTAAATGCTTTATATATTAAATATAAAACTAGTAAAAATTAATATTTCTTTAACAATGCTACATCTAATATAAAAATGAAGATGAAAAGAAAACTAGTAAAATATTGATAATAATGATTGATAACGCAACATGTAAATAAAGATGAAAGCAAAACCTGACCAGAAATTAAAAATGATTGACAATGGCTCACCTTAGAAAATGAAGATGAAAGTCTACGCAATAATTAATAATAATGGTTGACAATGATTTATCTCATAAAAATATTTACTAATAATGATTCACATTCATAATTTAAATGAAGATGAAAGCAAATACCAGTTCAAAAATTAATAATAATGGTTGTCAATGTTCTATCTCATGAAAAACTAGTCAAAAATGAATAATATAATGTTGAAAATGTTACATCCAATATCCTTTATTGCCAATCATGTGCTCTTTACTCTTTGCTGTAGATAGTTAACTCTAGTAAAAGATGTAAGAAAAAGCAACTAAAATTATGTTGAATACCAATACTATTGAAAATTAATATTAAAGGCCGACAATGATTCATTAAATAGAAAATATAAATTTGAATGTAATAATAATCATAATTAATAATGTTAATTGTCAATGTTTCATATATTTTAAGTTAAGATTAATTCCTAATCAAATAATAATAATTACATACAATAATTCCTAATCAAATAATAATTATAATTATGTTGTATCCTTAAAGAGGTTACAGACAGACAAAGGTTGTACTTGAGTGAATGAACAGCAACGCGCGCGTAGATGAAAAAAGAGTGGTTTATTGTAAAAGAGAATACACTATTGAAAGACAAGGAATCAGGTGGTAGGCTAGTCATTCCCGAAGCAAAGTTATTTACCTTACCTCCCCGCGAGGTAGGATGTTGCACAAGGCCGTTTTTTTAATGCGGGGAAAAACCGAACCCGTAGTCTCCGGCAAAAATTACCCGTAGACCCCGTAAAAAATTGTCTACCACCCCAGATGAGACTCTGCCCTTCGGCATAGCCTCGTCTGGTTTCCTCTCTGCCTTCGGGCGGAGAGTTCGTCCAGCACAGCTAGAGATGAATCTCCAACTAATTGCCGGACAACCCCCACGGTATATCCTGTGCTCACTATATATAGCTACTGATATAGTCAGTCCATATAGGCGATAGGGAGTGTGGGACATTACATTCCAACAAATTACATGCAATAATTAATAATCAAATGATAATAATAATTGTATGCAATAATCTTAATTAAATATTTTTACTTGTAGTCTAAAATTGATAATAATTCTGGTAAATACCATTAGACCAAGGGCTGAAATTACGTGCTTATATTCGGAATTCTGAGGAAAGTTAATTTACTTTAGCTTAGTAGTCTTGGCTGGAGAAAAAAAGACATAAGCTTGAAATGTACCAAGAGGTTATTTCTAATCTATTCGCAATCATAGAATTGATGTCGTGTATGAAATTTCAGATAAAACAAAGAATAATTAAAATGGATACTGTGAATAATAATTATAATATAAAATCATATTTTCTGTTTGAAATTTGCTTCTGTGTGAAGCTGGCAGAATAGAGGTGTTCATCGAATGGCGGTGTTCATTGTTCCCCGGGTATTATTTACATATATATTGTTATATCTTGCTATAACTCCAGTATCTAATCTACCTAGGATGAAAGTGTCGCTTTTACGTTAAGGAGATGTGACATCACAAAGGGAAAAATCACTCATTATGAAGATCAAAAATGTAAAGTAGTCATCTTAGCTATACCTAACTTTCATCTCTATACCTTGCCCAATTCCTTTTTCCTCACTTTTCTTTTTTTTTTTTTTTTTTATCTAGCTTTATTAAATCTTCTCTGTCTTTTCTCTCTTTCGTTTCCATAGCTTGCCTCTTTTTCTTTTACATGCTTTTATTTTCGTTTCTCTCTAGCTTTTCTCTCTCTTTCTTTTCTTTCGTCACCAGCCTTGTCTTTTCACCTTTCACTCACTTTTCTTTTTCTTCTGCTCTTTCTTACTTATCCGCTATCTTTTTCTTTCTTTTGTCTCTATATCTTGCCTCTTTCCATTTCCCTCGTTTTTCTTTAATTTTCTTACATACGATCTACATTTCTTCTCTTTCGTTTCCATACCTTTCTTCCTTACCTTCTTTCGTTCTTCTCACGCGTCCTTGCATATTTTCTAGATTCCCTCTCTTTTGTATCCATATCTCCCTCCTTTTTTTTATTTCATTCACTTTTCTTTTCTTTTTTCTCCTGATTTTTTCTTACCCTCAACCTTTCGTTTCTCTCGCTACCATTTCTCAATTCTGTTTATGAGTAGAAAAACATATTCATATTCAATGGATGTAACTCCTTCCAGAGAGCTCACAGATACTACACTCTGATCATTTGATCCTGAAAAGAACCGCCGCGGAGAGACACTTTCATCCTAGACAGATTAGATACTGGAACCATAACAATATATAATAATATATATGTAAATCATCCCCAGAAAACAAAGAACACCGTTACTCTGGGACCCCTATTTTTCAAGCTTCACACAAAAGCAAATTTCAAACACAGCCAATTTTGGTTCTCACCAGTCGAGGTGCAATTGAAATGCACCGAAACGAAGTTGCATCTTTGTAGTAAGTAAACTGTTTTTGTTTATATGATAAAATTATAATAAATAATTATCGCTCTACTATCGGTATCGATCCCTCTTTTGGATTAATGCTATGGACGTTACTAAAGTGATGTAAATTAGTTAATGATATAAAATGGCGAAATCCCTTCGCTAACTAAATTTTAAGGGGGCATTAACCTACTAATAACTCGATGAATGTTATGATACATTTTTTTTTTAAATTATAAACTCTATTAGGTCTTTCTTAAATACGCAAGTACTTTCGACTGTACGACCAGTCATCATCAGGCATGGAAATTATTTTGTTTTTGGTAAAATTCAGGTAGCATCCGAGACGAAAATATACAATGCGAATCGAAATATGTTTTTTAATGTGTTATTGATAACGGATATAAACTTGTGGAGCTTGCAGTCACAACGCTGTTGTTGTTTTTTTGAAAATTTAAGAGAGTGCGTTTTTTACTAATATGGTAATTTGAGAATTTTTTTGTTGCAGCAATTTATCTCTCGACGTGTCATGAACGAAATAGTTCAATAAATAGAGTAATGTCTGAGTTGTTATTGTGAAAATTTGCACGTCAGATCATTTCTTTTAAATCAAATATGTTGTGCAGTTGAATTTATATTACAATGAATCATTCATACAAAAAGTATGATGACTGGACGGCATTTATATCATTAACTTTACTAATTTACTTTTTGTATGATTGATTCATGCTATATATATATATATATATATATATATATATATATATATATATATATATATAGATAGAGAGAGAGAGAGAGAAAGCTATAAGCCAGACAAACCTACAGGTTTCACCTCAGCGATTCGTCAGGAAAGCTTAGCCTGACGATCCGCTGAGGTGAAACCTAGTAAATTAATCTAACTCCTAGAATTATCTAGGTCTGCTCTACAGTTGTATTGAGCTCTTTTGTTAGTTAGTTGTTTACTCGTCTCAGGCTTTTTTCTTTGGGCTTTAAACCTGTATCTGTGCGATTTTTTCGACAGACTTGCATGTTTCTAGTTCTTTCTTTTTAAAACCCTTTTTCCTTCGAGATTGATTTGATTATTGGCAAATCAAAAATTCGAAACAGTATAGTTACATATATATATATATATATATATATATATATATATATATATATATATATATATATATAGATAACTATACTCGTTTCGAAAAACCCTCGAATTTTTGATTTGCCAATAATCAAATCAATATATATATATATATATATATATATATATATATATATATTAATCAATGTCACCTCAAGCAAGACAGTTTAGCCATTGATTCACCATTAACAAATACTGAGTGGTATTTTTTTTATTGTAGGATCACAATAATATAATGATAACGTCTCCCGTAAGAATTTCAGAAAGAAATTTAAATAGAAAAGTATAATGTGATCTGCAAAATAAAACTAAACGATGGTTATGAAACCCCGATTTGTGCTAATGTGATCTGCAAAATAAAACTAACCGGTCGTCTAAAAAGGCAACAAGAAGTATCTTTTTTAATTATGTTCTCAGCATGAAACCCTATTAAAATTGTTTCATAATTTCCTGCAATGCCTTATCCAAATACACATGTACCATTTTTAAAAAGATATATTCTCACTGCGTTTTTTCATATTAACTGATATGCTGTAAGTCAAATACAGTATCTATATTTGCTAGCTACCGTAACTGCCTGTGGTGATAAACAAAACTGTAAACTGACGAAACGTAAACAGAAGAACTGAAAATAAATCTTCTTAGATGTTTTAAAACTGTTTTCGTGTCGTAAATTTTAACGACATAGCCGGAAGTTGCATCGTGACTCATCTAGTCGATTTTTTTTTTAAATTTGATTTAATCTTTCTTATCAAATCGGGAAATGAACGGAAACTTGTTTTGGTCTCTCTATACAAATGCGGACTTCCACCTGGGATCTGTTCCCGAACCTACATTCTCCACAAACTTTATCAATGTCCTTCCCGTTGATACCATGCCAATGATATACACTATTTATTTCCGTCGTAATGCTAAGTCATATAGGTTTGAAAAAATAAAGTTGGTAACTGATCTCGAATCTTTTGTTAACTAGATCAAGAAATGGCTTGTTAATTTTATCACCTCTAATCCTAAACTGATGTCATTTAATCGTCTTAGAAAATATATTTTACCTTCCATAAGCATTTATAATGATAACCTCCAAGAGAGTAAACCATTGCGTTTTCTCTGTTTTCGCTTACATGAATTGAAATTATTATATCGAGTCAGTTTCTGCTGCTAAGAAAGTTGGTTTACTGTCTGGATCTCATATTGCTTTTGTTCTTTGTTCTTTTGTTTTTTTAGTGGGGTCATTGGTTAAGCTTTGTCTTTCCTATTCATCAATTGTTAACTTGTCCATACTTGTATATTGTCATTTTTATTAATTGGAGCATTGTCTTTCATTATCTTAAATTGTTGACTTGTCCATACATTTTATTAATTTACCGTCGTCGTTCATTTTCATGAATTGTTGACTTGTACATATTTTCACATAGATTTTTTAAATTAATTGGAGCATTGTCTTTCATTAATATGAATTGTTGACTTATCCATACTTTTATATTGTCATTTTATTAATTGAAGTATTGTCTTCATTATCCTAAATTGTTGACTTTTCCATGTTTTTTTTTTATTGATAAAGCATTGGTTTTCATTTTCATACAAAAGCATTGTCTTTTATTATCTGAAATTGTTGGCTTGTCCATACTTTCATAATTTTTTTTTATTAATTGGAGCATTGTTTCTTTTTATCATTAATTGTTGATTTAATTATTAACAAACACACGCCGATACATTTATTAAAAATCTGAAAGATATTTTAATGTACATTTTAATAAATTTAATTTAAATTTTACACCTCTATATGATAGTATATATAGATAAGTATTTATATTTATCTAACAAACTAAACAATACGTAAACTAAACGTATATCCTAAGCTTAGTATTTCAGCATGCAGTTAAATCACGCTGAAAGGATTAGCTCCGTTTAAGATCAAATTTCAGCAGCATCGATGGGTGACTGCTTGGAAATGATGGGTGCGCCAAGCTTTGGAACAATTGTAGTTGATCTAAGAATGTGTTGCATCAAAGGAAAGACTGTATCTATCTGCATGGCAGAAGAATGTCATTGTCAACAATAAAGAAATATAGTCTCTCAAACTGAATTTCTGCAGCCATTTTTATTCATATTTTTTACTGTTTATTCTTCAGACCAATAGAAATGAGTTTATCAGGCCGGTCTAGTAAAGACAAATTATTCTTTTGTTGTTTACACTGATCTACTTCGTCATAGCGCCTACTAAAATAGGTGAGAAATCTCACAAATATTGGTCAAACTTTCTTTTCATCACGACGTCGGTGAGTGAAGAAAAAGGGGAAGTTATATTGGTTAGAGGCTAAGAATTGTTTGACGCATCTCATCTTGATTTTTTTAAAATAAAGCCAATAATTTGGGTAAATTCATCTGATTATAACTTTACTTCCGGACTTTTCTCATTCAGGAGGATATTTTGGACAGCCCAAATACCTTCTGGCTCGATTTCAGATTCTCAATCCGGTCCTTTTAATTGGAAATGCCCGCAAAAGAACCCAAATATGTTCACTTACGCTGTTAATAAACACGGACCCCTTCTGTTTAGAGGTTCATACCACTTGAAATCGTAAGCTCATTCAAAGCACTACGACGTATATTATATATATTTCACTATGTTCTGCTCGATCATCTTTCTCGATAACATCTGTTTTACTCTTATGAATCTGTCATATGTCTATGCATTGGGTATTCTTAGCACATCTGGTTTGGGACTTCTGGTAAGTACCTAGAGATTCTTGACAAAATCCAAAAAATCTGCAATGTTATCGTTCCTGACAGAGTATCTCCTGTTTAATCCATTTCGCATTGTTGTAGAGTGCCTTCCTATAGATATTGCCATGTTAATTGCTCTGATGAACTTTTCTCGTTCGTGTCACGAATGTAAACGCAGTACCTAATTGGCAGCTAGGTCTCAATCTTTTACGGGGTAAATTGGTAGATGCATAGTTCTATTCTGTTTCTTTTCTGAATTCATGCTTCCCTGTAAACTACGATCTTCAGAAATTTAATTGCAACTTCAATAATCATCTTCGGACTTTTTAAAATCCTGTTAATTTATTTTATTTTCCACTCAATAAAGATTACTCAGCTTTTTTTTTCACTCTCAAAGGAACCCTTGAGTCTTAGTGGCATTATCGCCTTGCTTGGGCGTGAAATGATTAAAAAAAATTATTTTTGATTACTTTATCCATCATTTTGTATTTTGTATCAATTTTCTTAACTAAGTGAAGAAAAGAAAAAATTAACACGTAATATTTTTTAGTGTTTATAAAAGTATCACCCAACCGCTACTTGCTTGCAAATGACTGTTATAGAGGGAGATTTACCTTCTTAAGGGGGTGTAACTCGTTAGAATCAAACTCATTCGAGTAGTAATAACCGCAATGAGTTAGTAGCTTCCGGCCTTCTCCAGGTGATTGTCGTTCTTGATAAGCTAATGGAAACTTGAAAGGAACCTTTCATTATGGAGCATTTCGTATCAGTTAGTGGTGCGCTTTCTAGTCATAAAACCAGGGAGTATGACTTTCCCTGATTCACCCATCAAGTGAAATCCATTTCAGCGGGTAAACAAATGCACTTTTTTTATACAACAGACACAAACGACTGCAGGAATTTAAAACTGTAAAATTTGGAATGTATTTCGACTTAATGAAAGACTCGGTTGTCGTGTCCATTTATTTTATGGGATCGAGTCTGTCCTGCGCATTTTGCATCAATGCTCTTGGAAAAGGCACGAAACAATTTTCCCGGTTCACAGTCCTCCCAATCTTTTGAATAGGTTTAGGGATTTATCCTTTGCTCCCGGTTTAAGATTTGGTTTCCGGTTTAATTCTAAAGACGTTTCATTCTCTTTCGCTCCCAGTATCCTCAGCGTCTTAGTCACTTTGTCACCTTGTTTGGGGTGAAGTGATAAAAATACTCTAGCCTTGGGTGTAAGCCAGATTGGGAAAATAACAACTTTGAATTCAAAATTAAGTAGAAGGATAACAGAAATCACTTACCAAGAAGTTATTACAATGTATATTAAATTTTCTTGTTGTCAGTTTAACCAAGTTGTTTCCAAAATTTCAAAGCACAGCCCATACGCCAAACCCAGAAATGAATATATGCAAACCTAACGCCCCCGTCTTCCAAATCTATAGACAAACTTTGAATAGGTTTTCTTGGTGCTAGTATTGCATGTCAGTATATTAGTATTTCCTATACTAATTGTTATATTGGCTGGATACCCTGTAATGTGAAGGCACGACCCACTTCTGGTAGAGTGTGTGTGTGTGTGTGTGTGTGTGTGTGTGTGTGTGTGTGTGTGTGTGTGTGTGTGTGTGTGTGTGTGGCGTATCTTATGGTTTAGATGTGCTCCGGGCCGTACTAAGAGGGCAACTATTTCTCATTGCAACATAGATATTTCCACCGACAAGTGGGGAGATACCGCCTACTTTGTCACTGACGCCTATATATATATATATATATATATATATATATATATATATATATATATATATATATATATGTGTGTGTGTGTGTGTGTGTGTGTGTATGTATATTTAGGCAGATATTCTTCTTTCATGTTCATTTAATTGAATACAACAGACAATGTGCTTTTATTTAGTTATTTTATACAATTTCTCAAGCGATCAATATTTTTTTTCTTTTCAGATGATAAATTACATAAAAAAACTATCCAAATGTTCTTTTTATCTGAACGCTTTCGGCTATACATTTAGCCATTTTCAAGGATTTAACTGTTAAATAAGGAATAGTTTGTTGCATGTATGTTTTATAAAATGTTTTCATTCTTTCAAAATACGGTCAAGATATTGTGTCCATTTTCATAGGTGATATTATTAAGTGTTGATTCTTTTGTTTTTACTAATAAGGCTTCCATTATTTTTAGCCATTTTTTTGCTTGTAGATGATGCTATTATATTAGTGTTGTCAACAAGTATGTTACGAATAGTGTCCGGTAGGTTTCGATGAATATGTAAATGAGATATAATTGAGCTATGGTCAAAATGGTGTAGTGTGAGTCTTCGTGTCAAACATGTTGTAGTGTGGCCTATATAATTATTTACGAATTTTGATTGATCAGGAATACAATTCCTTGATGGGCATTTAAATTCGTAAATAATATTTGCCGTATTTAATTTTAATTTTCTTATTTAACAGTTAAAATATATAATCCCTAAAAAAGGCTAAATGTAAAGCCGGAAGCACTCGGATAAAAAGAACACTCGGACAGTTTTTATATAATTTATCATCTGAAAAGATGAAAAGAAACAAAAATAGAATGCATGAGAAATTGTATAAAAAGCTAAATAAAAGCACCTTGTCTGTCGAATTCAATGAAATCATATATATATATATATATATATATATATATATATATATATATATATATATATATATATAAAGTAAACCTAAAGTGCCAGTATTTCCAAGTGATCACCCATGTACGTACTGACCAGGCACGATGTTGCTTAAGTTCGGTGATTGTACGGGAACTTGCGTTTCAATGTGATGTGGCCGTAAGCAAAAGTATTTTCAACTGATACCAGGAGGATATGCTTTGAAGAAAAGAAACTGTGAAGATCTATGACAGTGAACGCCCTGTAGGAACATTTAAGAAGAAGCTGCTGTGAACATTATGAGAGTATAGCATATGTGCTGACTCTTTCAGTCGTCTTATTTTCTAATGTTGATTCCTCATTTTATGTTCGAGATTCATTCCACGGGGATTGGCAATTGTAACTGTATATTTGAAACTTAATTCTTTGTCTCATCTTCTGTTGCAAATTCACTGAAGCAGAGTCAAGGAATCAAGTGAAAATGTTTATATTAGATTAATAAGGACATCTATTGATAACGTGAAAACAGATAAAATCGGTTCTTCTATAAATATCAGAATCGTTGCAGACCGGCCTTACGCTCATCTGTAATTCAACGAAACAACAAAGTAAAATAATTTCAGGGAGTTTATGGTCATTAATTTCGGCAAGAATAGAATCAATACAATCTTTGTTTATTCATTGTGAATAGCAATTCGATTTTTTACTCAACACGTTACGTATCCTGAATTTTATGCTTAAATGTGAAAAAGCAATGATATATATATATATATATATATATATATATATATATATATATATATATATATATATTCATTCTAAAAAGAATAACAATTAATCATACAATTCCAAAATAAATGATCTCCCTCGTTGGCTCTCCATACTTATTTCATTCTATCTATCTATCTATCTATCTATCTATCTGGCTATCTGGCTGTCTGGCTGTCTGACTGTCTGTATGTGTGTCTATCTATCTATCTATCTATCTATCTATCTATCTATCTATCTATCTATCTATCTAATCTAATTCAATATTTATCTGCGCATATATATATATATAAGACAATTCAATATCTACCTGTCTATCTAAGCCAATTCAATATCTATCAATCTAAGCCAATTCAATATCTATCTATCTATCTATCTATCTATCTCAGTATGTCTCTATTTTTCTTTATTTCTTTCCATCTTCTAAGCTAATTCAATATTTATCTGTATATATATATATATATATATATATATATATATATATATATATATATAAGCCAATTCAGTATAAACCTATCTGTCTATCTAAGCCAATTCAATATCTATCTATCTATCTATCTATCTATCTATCTATCTCAACATGCTCTTATCTGACTATTTCAGCATGTTTCTATCTATATTAGCCTGTTCTTACCTATCTGTCTCAGTCTCCCTATTTTTCTTTCTATCTATCTATTTATAACTGAAATGTGTCTCTCACACGCAGCGGCGCTCCGATATTGTGGACCAGTTCACAGGTTTCACATTGTTATCTATAATAAAACAGCCCTGAAGCCATAACTGGATAATCTTTACTGTTCGTTCAAAATAACGACCGCTTAAATACATATTCCATCTTTTAAGTTAGTCAAAATCGAAGAAAAGCCACCAACTGTTGATAATGTCCCGACATTAAAACAACTTTTATTTCATTACATCCTATTTAGGCTTATACATCAGATGCAAAAGTATCGACGAACGCAGATCCGCCCTCCTCTAACTACACAACGGGGTAGCTATATATAATTCAATTTATATTAGAAATGAATGTGAATCCGCCTAAGCAATTTCAGATTCGGACAGATTCTCTATGTCAAGGAAATGTCATGAATTCATTTTCTTATACTTTGGAATTAAATAGTAGGGTAGACTAAGATTTCTTGTCTTGGTGGCAACTTGTCCAACAGAAGTAAAACTTTAAATTCAAAGGCTTTTTGAATTTTTGGTGGCACATTGTATACTATTTCTCTATTACTACTTATCCCAACACGTTTCTGGTCATATCACATAGAAACTCTGGTTATCGTACGATGAACGAAATTAAACAGCCTAGTCTGTTCAGTACCTAGATGGGTAATAGCTACGGAATACCAGTTGCTGTAAATTTGGATGCGATCGTGGAAGGGTTTACAGTCATATCATGTATTAAATGTATGACAAAGTGAAAAAGTTTCGTATGACAGGTTTCGTCCTGTGGTTTATACTGCAACGATGCTGAGCAGAATTTAGTTACAGTTATGGGAGAGAGTGTCTTATCTAGCATAATCAAGAATTTGAAAAAGGTCAGCACGCTCAAGCCCTCAGCCACAATGACTTGAGGCTTTGTGCTAGCACAGCTATTGGCAACCCTCAAGAGTTCCGTCTGCCTAGTTCCACTCACAAGGCATGGGTCAACCTGAGGTATTTTTTTTTCAGGGTCTTTCCAAAGATGCCTGGGATTGACCTGGATCCATTTCGATAACATCAGAAATTTCCATCCTGACAAATCGACAAAGGTGATATTCGAACCCGGGTCTCATGGATCCCATCAGAAAACGAACGTTCTAACCACTCGACCATGTATCATGGCCTGATGATTGAGTTTAGCATGAAACATAATGTCGCCTCTAGGTGTCGACTACAATGTCCACTTTGGCATATAAAGTCGATTAATTTTTTCATTAGATTTTTCTTGCATTCATACATTTGATCAAAAACACTCCAAATGATCTGTGGATCGGCTATTCTATTAATCATTATCATGGATGTTTTTTTTTTTTTGGCTATTTACATAAATATGCAGATTTTATTTCAAATTAAAACATTTCCATCCTTACATATACATACAAAATTACATATCCAGTTAAAAATAAAAAAAAACTGCAGACTCTATGTCCAGAAAAGTAACCAGTTGTACAAATGCACGAAAAAATATTTTAAATTGTATTATTGCTAATGAGCACAACGCAAATGCCAGCCTAGTTCTTGTAAATCTTGGAATGTCTCCAAGAGGCGTAGCAAATCATAATAATTCCTTGATCGAGAAGTTAAGTAGTGATATATACATATACATGCATATATATATATATTATGAATTAATTGATTTAAAATGTAGCTAATAATCGATACAATGATACAGACATAAGGAAAACCCAGACACCCCTTGTCCAGTTGAAGTAGATTTATCTGTAACCATGGAAACGTAATTTTAGCTGTGTCTTTAAAACCCAGTAATTTTAAAAATTACTCCAAAATTCGCTTCAGGATGAAATGGAACTAATGTCTTTAATTTAATTGCAAAATTAAATTCGTGGCTTTTAACTTCCATTTTTGAAAAATGGTTAGAACTGTGTAGCGGAAAAAACATATTTTAAATCAATTAATTTATAATATTAATGCTCTGTAAATTTACATTGAGCACTATTTTGTAAAAATAAAAATATCTATAAGAACACCGGATTATATATATAACTGTTCTTTCTTTTTTTAATGACCAATATGATCAACCCCTCGATCTTGATGACTTGTGACTTCGTTCCAGCTCACCAACTGACGGCTCAAAATCCTGGACACAATAGCAAAAAACATCCCTTAAGACGTGACAGTTCAAATATCTGTGGCACATAAGGCAGAAAGTAGGCTTGGAAAATATGATACTCACTGGAAAGATTGAATGTAAGTGAGACAGAAGAAAGCAATGCGCAACCTACTTTTCCAGCTTGATGGAATCAATGGTAGAGAGATGGCAATTGGAAGAGATGGCAATTATGAGAGACCTACAAATGACAGGATAATGTGGGGTGTCATGATTACCAACGTCCTGAATGGACACGGCCCATAGAAGAATAAGAATTCATTTAGATATTTATATTTATATTTTCTCAAATTAGTCAACTAGGTTTTCTCCATAATACGACATGTAGCTTCATGATGTGGTGGACGATGGTTCCCCACAGCGTCCTACTATTTTCTTGTTCTCAGCAATATTCTTCTTCATAGTGCTTATTCATCCATTTTTTGGCTTACGGATTTCCTCTACGTCTTTTACTATCGTAAATGTAAATGTTAAATTCTTTACCATTTATTTCCTCATTTTGTCTCACAAACAACTCACCTCTCTTTTTTTCTGATTGTTAACAATAGTCCTTGTTCTCTTTTTATAACAACCTTGTTTGACGCATGCTCCAACCATGTATTTCCCACATTCATCCACTACTACATGTTTATTTATTTATTTATGTATTCATTTTTGAAAATATTTGGTATTAACTTAATTCAAAGTTACATCATGGAGTGTAAACATTTTAAGGCTCAGCTGGTTTCAATCTGTTTATCTCATAAATAGACAATATGTTTGCAAGAAAGTTTTACCGATAAAATTCCAGTCTGATTCATTATATTCACTTACGCGCCAATACTTGTGGGAAATGATTGAATCCATCTACTACCAATCCAGAGTATGACTTTAAAGATTGGACTTGTAAAGGATAATATATTATTCTAAAAAGACGTTAATGCAATAATTACTATATGTACTCGCGTATCATGTGACGTTTGAAGACCTAATTTTGAAGCATAATTTAAGGGGATCGCATCATACACGAGATACAAAATTATGGTAGGTACAGTTGGACTGGGCTACGCCGTTGACCAAACTATATATCCATTTGCTGTAGTGAAATTAGTTTCAAAATTAGGTCTTCGCGTGTTGTTTGATACGCAAATATATACGGTACAGGAAAAAAAAAGAATTATTCTCACAATCCCAAATATGCTTTGGATTTAATTATATCACAAATCCGTAAAAACAAAACAATCACCCATACGAATAACGCTTCTGTTTTGAGTGCGTTAAAAAATCAAAGAATTTTGATCCAATAAATATACAGAATCAATGACTGGACATCAGTTTAAACTTACAACAACTTGGCTCCAAAACATTTTCATTCAATTTTCATCCAGACGACAGTGAAAACTTTCAATGTTTTTTTGTTTTTTTTAGAACAGCGGCTATATTTACTGAAGAAATTAAACTGCGTATAAAAATTTTGTTTTTACTGCCTATTTCGTTTTCTTTTTATCAAGTGTTGGATTTTGCTGCAACACCCTGTATAACATATATTAATAAAACAAACAGTGAATGAAAATTAGGAGGGCTGTCTAATGTTTTTTTCTAGGGCGGTGGCGAATTTCCTTTTCATTTTTGGGACCACGTGGTTGCCTCTGCTTTTTTAACTACTTTAACCAAACATGCCTTGCTTTTTTTGCCGTCCACATAGCAACTTCTTTTTGTCACCCTACGAACTGACGTCATTCATTAACTGTTTGGTCATCCTCGTAAATTCCGCTCTGTATCCTCACACGGGTTCAATACTGGTCGACGCCGGGGAGTGTTTGGAGTAGTGGAGGTCTTTAAATTGGTAGGTTGTGGAATTTAATGCAAAAATCAGTTTACGTCATTTTTCAGAGGGAGGGGTAAATAATTTCCTGTTGTGGAGACCAGGATTCCCAAATACCCTTACTTGAAAATCGGTTCTGGTTAAATGTTGTATTGAGTTTGCTCTTGGATGAATATCGCACAAATGTAACTTTTTACTCTTTTCTAAATATTTGGTATTGGTGACGCACTTTAAAAATAACTGTTCGCAACACATTACTTTTTTTTAAAAAAATCGCTGTCATCCCATACAAGGCAGTAAATCCACTAATATACAATTGGTTACAAGGTGTGGAAGAATTAGGAAAGAAAACATTAATAATGAGCAGGAAGAGGAAAGATCAACCAGGAGAATAGTGGAAAGCAATTGGCATTGGATCCAAATTTTTGCAGAATTACGTAGGATGGAAATCATGGAACCGGAAGTGTGTTCCACAAGCGAGTTGTGCGAGAGAAGAAACTGTTAGCATAGAACTTACGGCTACATCTAGCCATCTCAACTCTAAATTGATGAGATCTAGACGCCAGTCTAGTACTGCGCTTAAATTCAAAGAATTGAAACACCATAGTGAAGAGGTCATCAGGACAATTGCCATAAAAGTATTTACAGAAAAGACACAGTGAGGAAATCTCCCGGTCGTGGGAAAGTGACTGAAGCCGAGATGCCAGATCAGCACCAATAATTGTACTGATTCTTCTTTGTATTTTATCAAGGAGTTCAAGTTAGTAGGGCAGCGAACACAACATAATGAACCAACTTTCTTAGCAGCTGATCTACTAATGTATTCAAAATAGTCTTTGCACTTCATATCTGCTCAAGGTGTTATCCGGGAAGGTACAACATGTCACTTCAAGCGCTCGGATAAAAAGAACAATCGAAAAGTTTTTTTATATAATTTATCATCTGAAAAGAATAAAAATTATTAGATCACAAGAGAAATTGTATAAAAAAAACTAAATCAAAGCAACGTGTCTCTCCTATTTCTGTAAACACTCTATTTAACAGTGGATTTAATTTCGTCTACTGATCTAATGAGCAGATACGAACATTTCGAGAGTCTATGAGAAGTATTTCCCTTGCTTAGGGGCACTATTCGGCCTTGCTTCATAAGCAAAGGTTCTTTGTATCTGAGTTGACTACAGCACGTCGGATCTAAGGACGATTCCCAATGCCCAGGCGGACGCAAGATTTAATCCTGACGGAGAGCACATTTTCTTTCTTTCCAGTGATTTCCCGAATATTCAGGCCGGTAGGAACTCACACACACACACACACACACACACACACACACACACACACACACACACACACACACACACACACATATATATATATATATATATATATATATAAAGAAGAGAGAAAATGAAAAATGAATTAAAAATTTACTTTCTGTTTGAATTTCTGGGATGATTAGTTATCAATCAAACTACCTGATGAAGACCCGATGGTACAACGTCTGAAATGCTGTGAAAAAAAAAACAATAAAGATGGCGGCAATAGTCAGTGTGTAAATAATGTAAAAAATACCCGTACTGTACTTCAATCCAAAGTAATGTACAGAATATAGAAATGATATTCAGATTTGTTCAATGAATGTTCAGTACACTAGTGTACTGTATTAGGATTTAGATGTCAATTAGAAATGTTACCATTTTTTCACATTAATGTTCCCTCTGTTAAATTCCAAAGAGACACTTGTAGTTAGAAGGTTACAAAGAAAGCGGCGCATTTTATGAGAATATGTGGAGAAGTTACTGTTAACCCGAGAGGTCAAAAGATTAAAAGTGTTTTGATCGAGGAAGCATCTTCTCGGGAGTCGGTTATACAAATCAGTGGTTCGTGGAAAGAAGCTGCTCGATTGGAAATTCCATCTCATCTATGGAATAAGAAGAGAATGAGGGTTGTTGGCCACAATTTGCGTGGCATGTCTGGTCTTAGCCGTGAAGGTGGTGCAAATAAGCAATTTAATTCCTCTGAACGCTTTCTATGGGAAGAGAATTAGAGCAGTCAGAGGCACGCGTCGTTTCGGCTTTGGGTAAAGCATTGTAGAGTTGAAAATAATTCATCACCCACAAGGACGCGTAGGTACTTTTGAATTCTAAAGAGACTTGAAAGTGATGACTAGCAGCTCCTGCCCATATATAGCAGCAGTATTTCATTTTAAGCCTGATCTGGATAGCAGGAGGCGTCAGTTACTCACCGGATTGTTACAGGTAATCGACCATTTTACCAGTATCTTTAGCCATAGATTCTATGTACGAGTTTCACGAGATCTTGATTGAGCTCTAGCCCCAATATGCGCTCAAGGCATAGAGTCTTCCCAAGAGAACACTCGTTCGTTGCGATAGGTGATAATTCAGATGATGGGGCAAAAGGGATATTAAAACTATTTGAAGCTGATTGAAACTCATTACACGCGCAATATGCCTGAAATATCGATATGTTCACACTTAACGACCAGGCTATTTAGCGACTAGGTCGTTGAAATGGAATCAAGTTTTAAGTTAGGTGAAGCTGTATATAATTCAAATTGTATATGAGAAATAATTTAATGAAACTTTCAGTTAATAAAGAAAGTAAAAGTTGACTAATACCACTAAACTATCATGGCGTACTATATTTGAAAGCTCTGAAATTAAATTAGCATCCGAAATGAGTATATTAGACGACTACTGTATCGCGATATTTAGCATGTTTGGCTTTAGTGAGTTTGATCCTAAATACACACTGAAATGCTGTATTTTGAACGACTCTAAGGTTAATAATTAACTATAGTCCGCTTTCTGGGCCGATTGCTCTAGTAATGTGATCTTGTGCCAAACAAAGATTTTTAAATATTTACAGTTGCCTTTCCCTGATAGTAATCACGTCTCGTAAATCAGTGGTTGGGTATATGGCGGAGTTAGTCTGATCTTCATTTGGTACGCCACTCTTGTCACCTTGTGCTTTACAAAGCTGAGTTCAGTAATTAACTATACAGTTCCTTACAAATTTTACACACACAATTTTGAAACGACGTGGTGCTGAAATGTTCCGGATCTCAACCGAGAAGGCATTCCAAAATTTAAAAAATGGAACGCTGAAAGATCTTTGATCCGGTTGAAAAAGTGATTGCAAATTAAATTCAGATCTATGATCATTTGCTCTCAGTTTGGAAAGTTTGTGTGTCCGAAAAGAATTCAGTACCGATTCAGTTTTTAATGCGCATATTCCAAGGAGTCTTTGGTCACTTCATATAGAAGCTGATTGGTTGGTCGATTGATTTGGTTATCGGCATATTAATCTCTGTAGGTTATTTAATGTGGTTTAGTTTGGTTTCGTTTATTTTGTCTAACGGCATATCAACCTCATTGGGCAATTTAATGCCGATAACATTTTTAGGATATATTCCTATGAATAGAATATCGATTCTTTGGTTTAGATTGGTTTGGTTTATTTTGTTTAACGTCATATCAACCTCAATGGGTTATTTAATGCCGACAACATTTTAAGGATAGATTCGTATAAATAGAATATGTATTCTTTAGTTTAGATTGGTTTGGTTTATTTTGTTTTACGGCATATCAACCTCAATGGGTTATTTAATGCCGACAAAAACATTTTATTGCTGGTAATATTTTGTTTTATCAAAAAGCTGTTTCTGGTAATATATTTCTTTCAAACTTGTATTGCTGGTAATAATTTCTTTCAAAAAGTATTGCTGGTAATAGTTAACTATTTGCCCATAGCTGGGGCCCTAACAGATGCTACCATCCCGGGTCAGGGTGGACCTGGGAACGCCAGCAATTAAGAGGTGGTACCACGCTCCTCAATAGGAGCAACCTTCTGATCAGACGCCTTGCTGCTGGACGTAGTTTAACGTCTTGCCCAGGACGCGGATGTAGTTTTGCGTCTTACCCAGGATGACATTTAATGTGGAAATCTTAAGACGTTGTATGCCTTCAACTACTGATAAAATGTTGGTGATTTAAAAAAAATGAAAGTACTGCTGTTATTTTTACGATTGAAATATTTTTTATACTCTTACAGTGTTTTGTTCACTATTTTTCCAATATTTGGGACTGTAACAGGTGCTTCCATGTATGGTCACAATGAACATGGAAACAATAGGAGTTAAGAGGTTCCTCACAATCAGAGGCCTTGCTACCGGATGCAATTTATCGTCAAACCTAGGACTTCGATTGAGAAGATATAATATCCCATTACTGAAAAAAAATAAAATCTGATAGACAGAAAACCTTCGTCGGCAGATGATGCTAGTGAAAAAAAAAAAGAACTTACATGCCTATTGTAACATTTAGTGAATGTGAGACTAACCATGTGATCCTCTACGATTTTGTCCTTGTGTTATCCTAAGCTAAGCAAAGGAAATAAATGCATATAAAGGGACATGGAAATATTAGCCTTGTTTCAAAGTTGAAAAGACCTAAGAAAATGATTATTGCAGTAAGTATCTTGAAAATCATTGAAGATTAGGAACAGCAAAGAACATCAAGAACAGCAAATATTTAGTATATATATATATATATATATATATATATATATATATATATAAATATATATATATATATATATATATATATGTAATATGTCTATCGGCCGGCGCATTCGAGAAAATCCAAACATCAAAGCCTCGTCTCCTTTAGTGTTCACTATAATAACTTTTGAAGTAATAAAAATGACGTATTAAATATAAATTCATCAATTCTTTAGATAGATAGATAGATTGAATGAATGAATGAAAATACATAGATAGATAGATAGATAATGAATGAAAATAGATAGATAGATAGATTGAGATGAATGAATGAATGAATGAAAAGATAGATAGATTGAATGATAGAATGAAAATAGATAGATAGATAGATAGGTTGAATGAATGAATGAAAATACATAGATAGATAGATAGATAGATAGATAGATAGGTTGAATGAATGAAAATACATAGATAGATAGATAGATAGAATGAATGAATGAATAGATTAGAATGAATGAATGAAAATACATAGATAGATAGATAGATAGATTGAATGAATGAATGAAAATACATAGATAGATAGATTGAATGAATGAATGAATGAAAATACATAGATAGATAGATTGAATGAATGAATGAAAATACATAGATAGATTGAATGAATGAATGAAAATACATAGATCATGAACTTGATAATATAGATAGATAAATAGATAGATAATATAGATAGATAAATAGATAGATAGACAGACAGACAGATAGATAGATAGATAGATAGATCATGAACTTGCTCATATAGACAGATAGATTGACAGACAAACATATAGATAGATATGAAGCAACAGATTAATAGTTACATATGAATAAAATTAGATAGATAGATAGATAGGTACCGACCATCGAACATCCCGACATGAGTTTTATTGATATAATGTGAAATAAAATTGCTTCATATTGATTTTTTTTTCCTAAAACATCGAGTTGTATTATTCAATAAAATGCTTCATTTTTAATTTTGAAAGTAATTACTCGTTTTGCAGTTACGAAAGAATGTCATCTCGAAACTCTAACCAATAATGATATTGACGACCCGAGCAGAACTCTCTCGAAATCGTAGCCATTGAAAAGCTATAATTGTTAATTACTGTTGGTGACACTAACGGACACTTCGACTCTTTTCTAATAACAGGAGACACACTTTGTCAAGTGGAACATTTCCAACGACTGTCAAAATACTTTTTACTAGTCTTTCATAATGTCTAGTCTTTTTCATAATTTCTGATACCATCTATTGTCGAGAGACTTTTACTGGTTTGTTTTCTTTTTGCTTGCAATAATTGCCAGTAAAAACTAACTATCTATATATCTATCTATCTCTCTCTATTTTTTATGTTTATATATTCTTTTATATATATATAAAATGGACAAATTCAAACAATTATTTTACAAATTTTTTATGTTTATAAATGCAAATATTTTAAATGCTCTGTTTATAATAAATAGCATTAAACAACATTTACCGACCTGAATGTCCGAGAAATTTTCATAGAAAATATTCGTCCCCGACAGGAATCGAACCTGTATCCTAGAAAATCGACCTTGCTAATCGAACGATCCTCTGTGGCTCAATCGGTTAAGGCACGTCAGGCTATATGACGGTTCCGTTTATTAATACTGTTTACTCTAAACAGAGCATTTACTTAAATATGTGTATCTATAGAAAAAATGTATAAACATAAAAATGTCTAAAAATAATTGTCGGACTTTGTCCATTTCATAATGTGTGACGTCATTTGTTTACATTTGGATACGCATTGAGCAGATATGAATGTACATGAGAGATTCATGGAAGATTGTAATTTAAAAGCAGTAAAATCGACCTTGCCAATCGAACGATCATGTATGACTCAATCGCTTCTGTATAGGATACAGGTTCGATTCCTGTCGGAGGACGAATATTTTCACTGAAAATTTCTCGAACATTCAGGTCGGTAAATGTTATTAATACTGTTTACTATAAAAGAGCATTTACTTAAATATTTGTATCTGTAAAAATAATGTATAAACATAAAAATGTCTTAATATATATATATATATATGTCTGTGTGTGCGTGTGTGTGTGTGTGTGTGTGTGTGTGTGTGTGTCTATTTCAACAGCCAATCTTCTGTCGGTCTGAATTCTTCAGCTATACCTGAGCAAACTCAAAAGAATATGGTAAACTTACTTCTAGACATAGCACGAATGTCGGCATACATGACTGATAAATTTGACAGTTGAAGCTTAAACATGTTCCAAATTACACTTTCTTGAGATGCGGACGAGATTAGTCAGTCGATGTCGAGCAGTAGAGTATTGTGCATGTGTTCGTGTACTTTTGTTGGCGGTAAATCGTGAAAGAAATGTAAAGCAGCAGCATGTTTTTATGAAGATTGATAAAATTGCTAGTGTAAAGTTAGCTCTTTTAAAATGGCATTTAGTGAACCTTCTATGAATAAAGAAGATGCAGACGGTTCAAGGAAGGGGGAGAAGATGTGTAACATAACGTAAGAAATGGCCAACCAGATCAACAAAGAATAGCAAATACTTATTTGAATGTGCTGAAAGGTTTATAAGAACTCTGGCCTAACAAATGGAGTCTACACTAGTTCGCGAGTTCCTGGCAAGAAATCCATTACGTAAATGGGCCTAGCGACTTATTCACAAGACTTAGAAGTTGTCATATCTTATCGAAATTAGAGGGAAAAAACTGAAAGGTCAAAGATTTGCGAACATCCCTCACATCCAGCAACATATGACTACATTTCTGAAATGAAGGATAAAGAATGTGTTCCAATAATATTTCCATCTAGGGCACAATCGTCTCATGAAAGCATACCTTCACAAAGAGATCTCTTTTAAGGTAACAGAGGCTAATAATGTCGATGTAAATAAACTGACAGGAAGTAAGCTGTTGCTCTTATTATACCCATATAAAAATATGTAATACACTTTTTTTTTACAAAATTAAGTTATCGTTGAAGGCAGGGTGAAGTATTTTATAGCGTTTCAGATTTCGATTTGGAGAGCCAATTTCGAGTCCAGTCAAAGGCGTTACATTCAATTGCGTGCTAATAAAGGTTGGGAAAGGTATGGGTCCATGGATAAATGGCAGGTCGTATAGCTTTCGTTTGAAACCTGTCTAGGAGAAGGAAAACGTTGAATTCAAACACCTGCTGCCTTGTAGCTTCTGAATCTTTCAGCAAAGGCTAGAAAAAGTTTAACTTCATAAACAAATCCACTTCACATGTCGTCTAACGAACCTACTTCGAATCTTAATAGAAAATAATTGTCTTTTCGAGCTTAGTACAATGGTTCGAAGAGTCACAAGCCTATGTATGGTACAGCGCCATAGTCCCCTCTTATTTCTGACCATTCGTCCATGGATGTATCACCTTCGACACTTTAGACGATTGGTTTGGTTCGGTTTGTTTTACAGCATATCAACCAAAATGGGTTATTTAATGTCGACAAAATATTTGTTTTTGGCAATATGTTTTTCTTCAAAAATCTATTGCTGGGAATAATTTTAATTGAAGAAATCTAGAGCAGGTCATATTTTTTTCAAAGAATGTATAGCTGTTTGTATTACTGGTATTTTTTTAAAGTATTTTTTATAATAAATTTTTCTTCTAAAATTATTGCTGGTAATAATTTTTTAATACAATATATTTCTGGTAGTAAAACCTATTTTTACACAAGTTTGGCTGTTAACTATTTGCCCATAGCCGGAACCCTAACAGGTGCTACCACCCCGGGTCAGGGTGGACCTGGGAAAACCAACAATTAAGAGGTGGTTCCACGCTCCCCAAAACCTCCTGATCAGAGTAGTTTATCGTCTTACCCAGGACGCGGATGTAGTTTATCGTCATACCCAGGTCGCGGATGTAAGTTTATCGTCATACCCAGGACGCAGATGTAGTTTATCGTCATACCCAGGACGGGACATTTTAGACGACGACGACGTCATCCTTATTTCAAGTTGATAATTACTTTATGCACCAATTAATTTTGTTTTTCAGTGTTTCATCTTTCAATTTTCATGTAATTTTCTTTCGTAAAGCAACAATGGAATATATAAGTCGGAACGTTAAAATAGTAATGAGCAGGAACGTTAACCATATTTTATATATATTAAGTTGAAAAATTAGGGACTTTAAACTTTACACGATTTAATAGCAAACACACACATTTCTAATAGCAAAGTCTTAAATATTTTATTTTTAAGCTGTATTCACGCTAGTATATTTTCTCTCTTTTGTGAGTCACTATATAAAAGTGCATGAAAATTCCTTCATGTGTTGAAATTTAATCCTTCTGAAAAGTTTGAAATCATTTTTTTCAGAAGTTCTCAATCTAGCTCCATCACGAACCTGTGCAGACACGTATGCCACCGACAGTACAAATAATGTCAACATTGCCATAGAAACGAAACTCCCCCAAAAGGTAGTGGTTTTATCTAAAATTCCTGAAGTATTTGGTTTCGTCTCGAAATTTAAATGCAGTGTCAATCATTATCTAATGTCTTCTTGTAATAAGGTTTAACTCTTTCTTATACTTTCAGACTCAGTAACCCCCCTTGTGTCTTAGTGACTTTATTGCCTTGCTTGGGTGAAATGATTAAAAAAAATAAGTTACAGTTTTAAAAGTCCATGAGGAGAAAGGACGAGAGTTGGGCATAAGGCTAGCAATCCAATCCCGTATTTTCTTCTTTGCTATGGAAATGATAACGAGAAAAAAATCGGCAAAAGGAGAGAAGCGGACCAACTAGAGAAGTGACAACTGTGTATAAAAGCGGAAAGGAAATCTCTACTCCGATAATCAACCTCCTGACACCAAAAAACGTAAACTAGGTTTAAATGCTAGAACGGGCGGACGCTAAATAAATATATCGTCAAAGCAATGACAAGAGTGTAGTGTCTGTTCCTTCCACATGATTTTAACAATGAAATTAAACGGGAAGTAATAGCATCATTAACAACAATATTATAACAGAATTTCTCACCATCACTATATATATATTTTATAATAATAACTTCAATATTATTACTATATATATTTTATAATAATTTCATTATTATTACTACAAATAATAATAATAACTGGCGGTACTCGATTTCACACATATATATTAAGTTGAAAAATTAAGGACTTTAATCTTTACTCGATTTAATAGCAAACACGCATTTTTAATAGCAAAACCTTAAATATTTTATTTTTAAGCTATCTGTGTACATGCTAGTATATTTTCTCTCTTTCGTGAGTCATGTTATTCGTTATATAAAAGTGCATAAAAATTCCTTCATGTATTGATATTGATTCCTTCTGGAAATGTTTAATTCAATTTCTTTAGAAGTGCTCAACCTAGCTTCATCACAAACCCCTGCAGAAACGTATGCCACCAACAACACAGTTAATGGCAACAATGCCATAGAAATGACCTCCACCCCACTAAAAAAAAAGGCAGCAGTTTTATCTAAAATTCCGGAAGCATTTGGATTTGTGTCTTTTCAAATAATTTGAAGGACTCAAAATCCGATGAACCAGTACAACTTATCAGACAACAACTACAGGTTTGTTAAGTTTAACACTTTAACGGTATTGTCATAACAAAAGTCTTGCTATAAAAAGCATATTTTGGTATGATAAGATTATAAATATGAGTCGGGTAATTATAATATAGATTATATGAGGTCTTTTCCGAAAATATCGAGGAAGTTGCTATGGTTATTCTAAAGCGTAACTTAGATGTGGTACAAGGCCAAAAGTGTAGGTCACCTAGTGAGAAACGAACTCACTTTTCTGTCGTAACTGATCTAGCGAGGCAAGGTTGCTAACCGTTACACCACATCGAGGTGATATTTTCTAAGCGTAGCTCATATGTGACACAAGGCCGAAAGTATGTGGCAACTAGTAAGGACCGATCTCACTTTTGTCGTAACTGATCATGCGACACAAGCTAGCTAACAATTACACCACGCCGAGGTGTCCATAGAATGTTGCTATGGTAGCGGAACTAAAGTACGCATAGTGAAGCCACTTGGCACAAATCGACTGTGAACTATGTCGCGAATTAGCACTTATAACGTTCTTGATGACGTCCCTTGTTTATAGCAGTGCTTGGAAGGAAAGTGCGTAGAGTGTGGTCGTCTCACTACACCACAGAGGTTCTATCAGTAACCATAGCTTATGCGGCAGTTTTGGGCCAAGAACAGAATTTTCACATGTCTGAGAACACCCATATTCCACAGATTTTACCTCTTGTGACATTTTCCTCTTAAAAATCAACTCCCACTTGAAAGGAAAAAAATTCAAGACATCAAGGCAATCCAAGGAAATGCTCGCTATGGGAAAGGAGCCCGAAGAACGCTTCCATTTAGGGAAAACACGCTGGATCTAGTGTTTGTGTCCAGATGCGGACTACTTCGAACGAAATTAAATATCGAGGTTATAGGTGTTGTAGTTTTCTTTTTATAGCACCACACCTGATACTTTTTGATCAGACGTTGCATATACATCAATAAGATATTTTTAAAAAAAAATCAAATCAATTATATATGTTAATTATCTCACGATCACGAGTCCCGTACCCTTTAGCGTCGTAGGGGAACCACATGTGCTTCAGCCGTAGCAGAGGTAGTTTGTCTCAAGCAAGTGCAACCATGTCCAGGCTAGTTTGAATTCAAAGCTTTCCTTCTCCTAGACTAGTCGCCAACCATGGCTGTAGAAACCCAATTTGCCCTGCTATTTACTCACAGATGCTGAAGGAGAAGAGACCTATTCATCACTAGAATTCGAACTCGGCTCTCCGATTCCTCAATTCGAGAAGCTGTCCATTATTTCACTATGCCTACCTTTAAAAGTTAAAATCGAAGCAAATTAATGGTTTCTGAAATTATTTTCTTGATTCCGCTACAACATTTCCGTGTTTAACTCAATATGTTTGTGGACGTTTACAATTGTTGAGTGAGAACAAATTGTAAAAGTTATTTAAGTAATATAGATAAAAATAATATCATCTTCTCATGCATAGATGCAAACGTTCAACCTTGTGTTGAAAATAGTAGGGATCAAAACGTACTGATCAAAAGAGGTTCCGTTTTAATTAATGACATATTTTTATCTCAAAATCCTTCAACATTCAAAGGAAACATTGTAAGCGGCTTATATATAATCTATTGTTAAAAGAAAAGGTTAGATTATTTCTTTTTATGCTTGCTTTATTAGGGGACATAATGTTAAGTTTTAATCTTCGCTTAGTTAGATGCGGATAAATCCGTTATTTTTTAAGCAGTTGTCCTGTAAAACGTAGCTTTAAAACGTATGATCGGATTACAAGTAAATATATTCCTTGGCATGGGAACTTTCTCCAGATTGTCTAAGGTCACGCTGAGGTGGATGATGATAGATAAACCTTTTTATGAAATGGATTAAGTCCGACAATTATTTTCTGTTTATACGTTATTTTTAATAGGTACAATTTATTTCTTTTTTTTTAATAGACAATATTAATTATATTTACCGGACAGAATATTGGAGAAATTTCGTAGAAAATGTGCGTCCTTATTCTTGACTATTCCGTATAGGACACACGTTCGATTCTTGTCGGAGAACGCATATTTTCTTCGAAATTTGTCGAACGCTCAGGCCGGTAAATGCTATTAATACTGTTTAATTAAAAACAGTGCATTTACTTTAATAAATCGTATCGATTCAAAATAACGTATAAACAGAAAATATATTAAATAAGCCATTTTACATAGAAAATGAATGCCTTCAAACAGCATAGCTGTAGAAAGTCTCCTTGCGACTTCATGTGCTAAAATGTTTTTAAGCATATCATCTTAAACAAGGCGGGTGTGCCACTAGCACGCAAGGGGTGACAGAGTGTGAGAGTAAAAGTAAATAGGCTTGTTTCAGGAAAAGATATGGAGAAGGACGGGGATCGGGATCAAGACATTAGAAGTTGATTGACTTTAGATTTAAATATTTGAAGCTTATAGCTGTCAGGGAAGCAAGTACAAAGAAGAGAGTTCTACTGTCGGAAAGTGCAAGAGAAGAAGCTGTTGGAGTAGAAGAGACGATTACTTTTATACGTTTCGACAGTTAAAGGGTGGGACCGAGAGGCCAAGCTAGCATCACGCTTAAATTCATGCAGTTGGGGTACAAGTGAAAGTAGCTCATCAGAGTAGTTGCCATGGAAATATCTGTAGAAAAGACAGAGGGAATCCACAGCACTTCTATAAGAAAGTGACTGTAGACAAGATGCCAGATCAGGACCTAGCACATGAAATGAAAATATTATATTGAATCATTTGCTAAATCTGTTGATAGGAAGTTGATTTCACTATGTCCTGCGAGAGAGTTTTTATCGCCAGAAACTTTTTTACACATTTACATGTCTACTATTCATCCAAGCATGTAATATTGCTGTCACATCTGGTCTTGTACTTCTGATATGTATTTACAGAACCTGATAAAATCCAGATAATAATCTGCTTTGTTATTCTTCCATATCTAGTATTTCGGCTTCAATCACTTTCCCTCCGCCATAATATAGCTTCATTACGCCTTTTCTATAAATATCCATGCAATTTTTCTGATGAGCTCCCCTCTATACCTAGACTTTATGAATTTAAGCATAGTACTAAATTTTCAGGTGGTGAACACTAAAATCAAGCAGACGCGGAAGTTTAAATATCTGAGAAGCGTCTTGACAAAGGACGGTAAGTGAGATCCGTAGACGTATTGAAATGGCCAAGGACACATTCCAAAAGCTGGGCAGAGTATTGCGAAGCAGGAAGATTTCTTTGTTAACAAAGAAAAGAATACTGAGCTGTTACGTGAAATCAGTCCTTCTTTACGGCAGCAAACGTTGGATGATTTCCTCAAAGATGAAGAAGAGACTCGAGGCGACAGATATGTGGTTCTACAGAAGGATGCTAAGGATATCATGCACCGAGCATGTGAGAGGTTGCAAACAAGCAGGAGGCTTATACTTGACATCAGGAAGAGGCAGCTGAAGTTTCTCGGAGACTTAATGAGGAAGGAGGGCTTGCAGAATCTGATACGTGTCGAATAGAGGGAAAGAGAGACGAGGGAAAGCAGCACGTGACATACCTGGCGCGCTTAAGCAAGTGGATGACAGAACGTTGTCTGGGGGAGGAAGCAGAGGGAAGGAACTTGTTGAGAGCTGCAAGGGATAGAAGGAGGTGGAGAGCCATGATCGCCTACGTCCTGAAAGGACATAGCACATAAAAAGAAAGACTAGATTGGCCTCATTATTTTACAGTTGAAATGGTTAAAAGTAACCATACGATATACGTTAACAGTTACTTCGCTCTTGCTTGTGACATTATATATCGGATTCTTGTTTACCAGTCAACATTGACCTTTAAAAATTTAAATGAAATGTCATTCTTTATTTCATGTCTTCTTACATCCTGTTCTTTTATTGTTCTCTTTCCTTAATAATGTTTTCTTTTTACAGTTATTCCCTCACGCTCAGTAATTCCTTGTGCTTTAGTGGCTTTATCGCCCTGCTTAGGGTGGAATGTGTAAAAAAAATATACCGCCTGATTTTCTCACAGCAATGTAAAAGTAAAGCCTAACGTTTCACACATGCTTTGAGAATCGTCAAGTGTATTTGCTGTCATAACGGGCACGTTGCTTTCGGGAATTAATGCCATTACGCTGTGCATGTGGATCCGCCAGACTAAAAGAATTGATAAGTTGTCACATATCTCCCTAGAATAGTTTGACGCGTGAAGAAGTGTTCCAGTGGTTAATAAGCTGGCGCATAAGCTGAAGACAGCTGCTTACCGTTCCTTTTATCTTTATTTTTTTTATTTTTTCACTGCCGATCCGTTCTTGTACGCCTCTTCATCATTTTCCTCTTGGCAAGGAAGCACAGCGCTTTGCAGTTTCGTACAACGTCGACAAGCCGTCTCCTTTTTTCTGTCAAATATCGCACACAATGTGGGTTGAAGTCGGCGATGCACCATCAAGAGGCGCCTGTGTAATGGGATCGGAATATTCCCAAACAATAAAATGAACATTTCTAAACATTCTTAAAGAAGGGTAAATATCAATGATTATGTATGAGCTGACAAAAGCCATTTATTCACGGGTGATCTTTTTTTTATATAGAATTTGCATTAAGCAGGCATAATAGACATTGACACCTGAAGTGACTTTGAGTTTTCCTTGGTTTTTAGGACTTAGAAGCATTTGTCTTACACAGCCAACATTAGTGAAATTCCAGTTCCTGTTTAATAAACATCAACATGTTTAAAATAAAAGGTTAAGTGACAATTTACTTATGAGGTGCCAAGGGGAAGTAACTTTAATATTATTATGACAGAGCAATTTTTAACAACCATTTTTTTTTTTAACTTCAGGACGCACATGTCCATGTGGCCCTAAAATCTTGTCACTCTCTACCAAAAAATTAATGACAACAACAGTACAATTAATACAGCCATACAAAGCACATGTACTGGATTCAGTTTATCCACTTTCACTGACGCTGTCAAACACCCAGAAGGTCTGTAAACATCAATATTTTCGTGTCAGTCATCTGAAATAGGACATTATATTGTGTAGATGTGACAAGACTTTCGGAACACCCTGTAGAATGATGGCAAGCTCTTATCTTTTTACAGTTGAATTGTCTAGAGGGAACTCTAAGTTCTATGCTAACAGTTTCCTTTCTCGAAATAAAATCCATTTAAAGAGATCCTGCCTCAGCAATATCTAGGGTGGTCCGAAATTCTTGTCACCCCCTATCAAAAAGTAATTGGTTTGGGTTATTTAATGCCGACAACATTTTTAGGATAGATTCGTATGAATAGAATATGTATTCTTTGGTTTAGTTTGGTTTGGTTTCTTTTGTTTTACGGCGTATCAACCTCAATGGGTTATTTAATGCCGACATTTTTTGTTGCTGGTAATATTTTGTTTTGTCAAAAATCTGTTTCTGGTAATATATTTCCCTGAAAATTGTATCGCTTGTAATAATTCGTTTAAAAAAAGTATTGCTGGTAATAGTTAATTATTTGCCCATAGCTTGGACCCTAACAGGTGCTACTACCCCTGGTCAGGGTGGACCTGGGAACGCCAGCAATTAAGAGGTGGTTCCACGCTCTTCAAAACCTCCTGATCAGAGGCCTTGCTGCTGGACGTAGTTTAACGTCTTACCCAGGACGGTCAAAAAAATAATAAGAACAATAGAAGAACAAGTAATACAGTAATACAAAGCACATGTATTGGATTCAGTTTATTCACTTTCATTGACGCTGTTACACATCGAGAAGGCCTGTATGAACATCCATCATTTTCGTGTCACATTCCTGAAATAGAAAATTATATTATATAGGGGTGACCAGACTTTCGGACCACGCCGTGGAATTAGTAAAACTCTGAGACACACCATAATTTTAATAAGGAAAAATTAGTCATTGAATTTGGAAATATGCAATTTTTATTTAGCATCCCCAAAGATGATTGCATGTACAGTTTTAATTTAAAGAGATTCCTGATGATTTTTTTAGACAGACCAATAATCATTGATTTAAGTCCCTTGAGGAAGGCAAAAGGGAAATGATTATCCAAATAAATAAATTAAAATGAGAAATTAAATAAAGAAATTAAAATGGCAAATGGCAAATACTTCACTTAGATATAGAAGCCATGTTGTTGGTGAGGCTAGCTTTATGAAAATAACGATGTTTTAAATAAATAAAAATAATTCATAAATTTCTCTTCTATTAAGTCAGGGCGCATTTAGCTACATTTCAGGTCACGTTAATGAACAAGTCCGGTTGAGAAACGCTGCAGTAGAGTCATATTAATTATTCCGTTGAATCAGGAATAATTTCCGTTTTTTGATTATTATATTTATTCTTCAAAACCTAAACAACAATTACATTTTATTTAATCATATACTCAACATTATTTGCAATGACCTTGTGAACTCAAATCATTCAGCTTTTCGATACTTGAATTAAAATAAAGCGTGAATATTTTTTGACGAAATATTGAATTTATTTTTCATTAGGATATGTTTCCTATCATTAAAAAGTTTTGCTTGGTTTCGTTTGGCATGTTTTGTTTTACAGCGTATCAACCCCAATTGGTTATTTAATGCCAAACAGATTTTTATTGCTGTTAATATTTTTTTCAAAAAATGTATTACTTGTGTGCTGATCTATTACGCACGAGCATATATACATATAAATAAATACAAAAAATACAAATCACATAGAACGCCAAGCATTCATTGGTTAACAAATCACCACTACATTACTACAGGCAGTTTACAAATCGCAGTAATGCGACAATTTTGTAATCGCTCTATTTTTAAGTAGTCAATTTTGTGCATTTTTGGGAGAAACGGATCATAGAAGCTTTTTTAAGTCTCCCCAAAGCTCGCTCGCTGATTGGTCGATGCTAGCCAATCAGATCGTTTGCACGTGAAGAATATTTTTTCCCGCGCAGCGATTTGGAGCCTATAGTCGCTTATTTAAGCCAAGATTTTTCTTAGCCCAGTTAGTGAGAATTCAACTGCCAAACGAATCCACGACAGTTGAAAACATGCGCCAACTTTCTCACTCACATACATCACTCACATGCTGAACGTAGCTTGTATACACTCACATAAACTCTTCTTACACAGCAATATCTTTCGATAACAATCATTACAAGAGACTCTCATGAACATTCTTCCAGTGAACTTTGAACCAAATGACTATTTCTCATTAAACACTAAAATAACATGTAAAGAGAGACAACTCTTGGTTAATTCAATCTTTTCTTACTTAAATGCATGCTTTCCTTCACATCGTTGTTTAATATTGTACATCTTGTTAAATACATATTTTATGTATAACAATGTCATTGGCTTATCCTTCTCTGCGTCAGTCTTGTTTCCTAATCTAAAGTTAAATTAATGTGGTGAAGTCCGCCACACTGGTAATAACCTTTTTCTCAAAAATGTATTGCTGGTAATAATTTTTTCCTTCAAAAATGTATTGCTGGTAATATTCTTTCTTTAAAAATGTATTTCTGGTAATATCTATTTTCGTAAGAAATGTATTGCTGGTAATCATTTTTCCTTCAAAAAATTTATTGTTGTTATTAAGACCTATTTTTACACTTTCAGAGTGTTTTAACGCCAGTTGGAGGATTAACTATTTGCCCATAGTTGGGACCCTAACAGGTGTAACCACCCCAGATCAGGTGGACTTGGGAATACCAGTAATTAAGAGATGGTTCCACGTTCTTCAAAGCCTCCTGATCAGAGGCCTTGCAGTCGGATAACCAGGAAGGTCTTGATGTCGTCATTACCAGGAATGAAAACGTTTTGCATCGATCTACAAGGGTAAAATTTGTTTAGTGTAAAGTCAAGTAAATATGGCAGGTATGGTAGACCATTGAATTTCCAACTTTTTTCATGTGTTATTTTTGCTGTATCTTTGCGTGGTTATGGCGCTGAATAATATATTTTAAAGCATGGTGTACATTGATATCAGATCCATGCAAAAGTTCGCGTCCCATTTACACTGTTTATATAAAATCAGCTGAACCTGATTCTGGCGTTGATGCTAGTGGCGATTTTTGTTGTTTTCTCGATTGAAACCTTTCATTGCTCACTTGCGAGTCAGATTTTGTTAAATGTTGACGCTTTGTACACAACGAAATATCTTAAAGAGAATGATAAGTTGCACTTTTGTCATGTAATGTTTTATGGATTTCAGAAGGGAGAGAGCGGCGGAACTGCGACAAAATAACATTCAGAAGGTTCATTTGCATCGTGCTGCAGCTCTTTGGACAATCAAAAAATGGTTTCGCAGATTTTGTCAGATGGATTTTAGTCAAAACGATCAACCACGCTCTGGGCGACCTTCCGACGTCGATGAAAAAGCTCTGTTTGCCTCCGTGGAGAATAAACGCAAGATTTCGACGGGATAGATTTGGTAAGAGTTCGCTATTTTAAGAGTTGTTTTCTGTAGAATAACAATACAATAAACAGCACTTACCGGCGTAAGGGTCCCAGCTAGCGTCCAGCTGGCAGACAAAAATAAAGCAGGTTGTAACTCAATACAAACCCTGCAAACAAACTGATGAATCAAGCTGGTATTTATACAGAAATACCTCCACTCATGTACCAACAGCCAATCACAGCCCAAGCAATGGACTATCCCACTTTAGCACAATGAGATGCTCCATGGCACCATAAATATCTCTCTTAAGGTTGAGTTATTATTCACTCAGTTTGCTCCACAACTGAGTGCTTATCTTGACCACGTGATTGTTCTACATGTCCAAGAAAAAACGCCGGTTTTGGCAAATCATAACGGTGTAATTTACCACTACGACAACGCAAGATCGCATATTGCAAAAGAAATGTTACAGAAGCTTAAAGAATTGAAATGAGGAACACCCAACACAAATCGTACTCTCTTGACTTGAGTTTTTTGGGTTTCGATTCGTTCCGGTCTTCACAGAACATTTTAAATGACCAAAAGTTTGACTGTGTACTGCCATTTGAAAAATATCTCCTAACCTTCTTCCAAAAAAAAAAAAAAAAAAAAAAAAAAAATCATCGAGTTTCTAAGAAAATGGTATAAACGAGCTTGTAGAACAATGCGAGGCAGTTGTTATTGGTTGTTGTAATGGGAATCAAGTATTTGACTGTTTTGTGTGAGTATGTAAATCCGACACGAACCTTTGCATTGATCTAATGTAACCGTGCAAAAAATTAAGGTAGGTTATTGTACTCCAGACATATCCTCAACACCCACGTCTGATTAGTCATTCGAATCATACATATGTCACTACAATCGTTTTCCAAAGAGGGAATATTTCTCTTTATTTTTTAATAATGCATTCTTTCCCGTTCTGTTAAGTTTAATCTTCCTCGCGTTCTCTCTATTTTCTCTGCTATGTCATTTTATGACTTCGGTGGTTATGGATCTCCACGGTTGCCTCCCTTTTGTGGGTCTCACCTTCTCTCTTATGGCCAATTGTCTCTTTGTTCCCCATTTCTTTGATCCATCTTTTGAAATTTGTTATTTATGCAGTTTGCTGCATTCTTCTGATTTTTTCTGTGTGTTAAATTCGCCAAGATCTCTTTTCTCAGTATCCTTTCCAAATAACTTTGTCATTCCTTTCTGATTGTTATCGATTGATTTTTTGTACTTGCTCTCCTCCTGAAAACTTCTTCATTTGTTACATGGTCTGTCCATGGTAATATCTGCATTGTATCGTATGAGATTGACAACTAAGTCTCATCAGCTTACAGTTGAAATTGCTAGATGTAACACTTTCTTCTTCTCTGCACTTCTCACTTGTCGTGCTCACTTCCGGCTTCTTGCTTTGCAATCAACTTTGATCTTCAAAAAATGTAAAAGTAATATCAGTCGTCATTGTCTTTCTCCTTAAATTTTGTTCTTTCATTGATTTAACTCCTTGTTTTTTTTTGTGTTTTTTTGTTTGTTTGTTTTTGTTTTTTTGTTTTTTTCTCTCTTGTTTCTTACTTAAGTTTTAGTATTTGTTGCCTTGCTTCCGGTGGACGGATTAACGAACATATTTGTTCGAACCACATCGAACCGGTCACTTCCATTTTGTTTTTTTGTTTGTTTTTTCTCATTCGTGATGCAAATGTCCAGCTTTTGATCTCTTAATGGAGAGCAGATATTACATATGAGGCAAGAGTTTTTTTTTCCTCATTTCTAATGTCTTTTTTCCTTTCCTTACTGCTTTACAGTTTGCGTATTTTTCTACTTTTCGAATACTCCTTCAAATTTCTTTATCGCGTTTCCCTCGTCTGCTATTACATAAGCCACCCTTATTTACGTTTGACATACCCGATGCCTAACTCACATTCTTTCCTTTTAGCACCCCATCATTGCATGCGGTCTTCACACGGAAAATATTCAGCATTTATACAACACGGTCCTTAGAATAATTGCATATATTTATCGATAGAACTGTATCTCGCTTTACTGTTTTCCGTTCACAAAACAATCCTGCTTTCGATGGCAATATGTTAATGTCAATGATGAAATGAACCGTTTCTCTACAGGAAATATTCGACACACACTGGCCGAAGATTTAGTGTGACGTTTGGTTTAAATTCATCAAGTCACTTTCTTAAAACAATTCTTCAAGCATTTACATTTCTCAAGTCTACTGTCATCGCCCTTTCTAGGTTCCTTCCAAGGATTTTGTTTATGCTTGTGAAAAGTTAACATCTTGATTATAACATTATTTTCTCTTCTACTTACCTGTGTTATCCATTTCAGTGGTTGTTGCTGCTGGATGTCTTCACTGTATGTAATTTTTGTTATTTCGTAAATCTCTTTGCGATTTTGTAATCCCAGTCTATAGGATCTGATGATAGACTGTCTTCTATCAAACTTAATCAATGATCTGAGAAAAGCGATGCATGTCAAAAGGTATGTAAAACGTTACTGTACTAGTTTGAAGATAGGAATCATATCTACACGCTTTTTAAGAGCATGACTTCAGTTCTCAGCTTAATTGATTGGTTTTGCAGCACCTTACGTTGTTGGACAAAGCTACACATAGTGAACCCTTTCCTTATATTGTATACTAAATGTGTTGTAACTAATTCGTACAAAAGAGCAGTTGAAGAGACTAGAATTTATTATATGGACATTCTGAATTTTTATGGTAGATTTAGAATATGTGCCATTACTAATTTCATTCCACTTTCAGATCATATAGGCGTTACCAAATTCAGATCATATAGGACTTCAGGCGTTACCAAATTCAGATCATATAGGACATCAGGCCTTACCAAATTCGGATCATATTCATGCGTTACCAAATTCAGATCATGTAGGACTTCAGGCGTTACCAATTCCCGCTTCATGTAATGTTGATATATCTATCTAAAATCGCCCATTTAAGAATTTGTATTTCACTTACAAATGGCTTAGAAAGATTTCTTGAAGATCGACGAGGGAAATTTCTTGCAAGTATTTAAATTTCAATAAAGTTCTTAAAAATAATCTCATCATAAGATACATTAGGTGTGGGTATTTTTGTGGATTTTTTCATCTTTGTATATGCGCCATATTTGTGTGCATGCGACATATTTTTGTTTGTATGGTTATTTTATAAGCCTAGCTTAGATGTGGCACAAGGTCAAAAGTATGGGGCACCTGGTGTCGCTATTCAGGGGTAATAAATCTAGTGATACAAGTTTACTAAGCATTATACCATGTCGAAATGCTAATGCCTATGAATATATATGTGCTTGTGTGTATGTGGTAATATTCGTGCTTATCTTTACGTCTGGATGTACTTGTATGTATATTAGCGTCTGTGCATATATATGTGTGAATGCATGTCTGTGTATATGCGCCTATATTTGTGTGTGCTTGTTCTTATATTTATGTCTGTCCGTGTTGGTTGAGTGAGCATGGCTTTATATTGGTGTGCATCATTGTCCAGCCAAATAAGGCCCAGGAGTCACTCAATGCAGAGGTCTACGTAATGGACGTAAGAAAAAAAAAGTAAGAAGTCTATTTTATGAGGATATGTAGGATAGAAAATGATTGTCTTTTAATTAAAGATGTTAAGATTTTAGAGATCTAGCAAGCATTCTTTCGGGAGGCTGCTCCCCAATGCAACAATTCTTTGGAAGAAACTCTCTTTATAGAACTTTCACTTTATTAATGGAATACGTATATATCGCCTGGCTGACCCTAAGTTGTGAAATTCTGAAGTGATGGTTGTAAGGAATTGTTGTGGCCTGTTTAGGGGCCAGAAAGAAAGACACAGAAGACGAATGTAGGTTGAAAATGTGCATTGAAATAACAGATATATACAAAGCAAGAGTTTTTGTAAAAAACAGTTAGAGGTGTATGTCCGAACGGTAGGTTAACATTGTGACTCCGCTCCCCAGCCGACTGCCCTACGACTCTATATTTAACAGTCCCCCCACCACTACGAAGAATATATGTGGCACAAGACCGAGTTTAACGTGGATATCTCCGAGCCCGTAGGCTCGGCCAAAAATATTCCCTTTAAACCCGCATAAGCGGGTTCGGGATCTGTCTACCTCCCCGGACGAAACTTTGCCCTTCGGCAAAGCTTCATCCGGGTTCCTCTGCCAAAGCAGAGAGTTCGACAGAAGTCGCACACAGGCAGAGACTGCTGAACGACTCTTGCTAGGAAGACTCGCAGTTAGTAATTATGAGAGGAGGAAGAGTTCATTCTACTGTAAGAGAGTTTACCAAAACAGAAATGTAGTTCGTCTGGATATTTGCAATAGAAATAGCGTCAAAGTTGAAAGAATCTGCATATGCGTGTTTGTGTATATGTTTATGTCTGTGTGGGTGTGCATGCATGTAGGTTTGTATGTGTTCGTATCTGTATATTTTGGAGTGAATTTTCGAGTGTATGTTTTTTCTGTGTGTGGTGTATACTTTTATTTTTCCTGGTGTATATGAGTGTGTATCTGTATTTGTGTGCGAAGGTATGTTTTTTTTTGTCATTTTTGAGCCTGTGTCTGTATATGCGTGTGAATGTTTATTCATGTATGTGTTTATGCGTTTGGGTCTAAGGACAGTAAAACAACGCATAACACAGTGGGCTTGTGTAAACAGATGGTGGAACATGTATTAAGAGCTACAAAGGACAGGACATTGTGGAGAACCATTATCGCCTACTTTCTAAAGAGACACGGCATATGACGAAGAAGTAGTTTAAGTATTGGGACGTATATGTACTTGTGTATGTGCTGGCGTGTGTGTGTGTGTGTATGCCTGTATGTGTATTTGTGAGTCTAGGTTTGTGTGTGTATTCATGTATTCTTCATTTAAAGATACAAATGGACCAGATCAATTTGTTCCAATTAAACACCTGCCAAAAATTGTTCAGAATAACACTTGAAATACAGGTTTTCTGAAATAAAATTTAATGAGACGTTTTCTAACAGAGTGAACATAAATAAAAGCAACAATTCTCGCTTAATCGGTTGAAAGCAAAAGAAAAAGACTTTCTCTCTCGATAAGGAAAACAAAATACATTTTATATTCATTTTATAAACTTTATTACTTTTTAAACATTTAAACTTTCTATAGTCATTTTCGCCTAAATCACAAGTAATTTATTTTCGAATTATTCGCGATCAATTAGAGAATTAGAGCGTTGGTGATATTAATCGATTTGAATTAGAACTTTTTTTTATGTGAAGGATCACTAAATTTCATCACTTACGGCGTCTAATAAAAATAGATTATTTTTTTTCTGATTTTCTTACCTGAATTTGGAGAATTATAAGAAATGCTAAGTTTTCATGACAGATATAACGCTCGGTTTCGATCCTATATAAAGGCAACTGGACGTCTAGCCACACTGATGAGATATAAATACAGCGTAACAGCCTGTCTGTGGAAGACAATATATATATATATATATATATATATATATATATATATATATATATATATATATATATAGTAGCAGCATGGCCCGGCGTTGGCTGTGCTTGATTCAAAAATTGTACTACTCATACAGCAATCGCTATCACTTGACTTACTTCTTGCCTATCTGACACGTCGAATTTTTTCTAAGCTCTATACTAAACATGAAATGTGTTACGAAAAAAGAACTAAAGAAAATGAACACAAAACGATCAGCTTTAAAAAAGCACTCGTAACTGGAAAATAACGAATGAAAAAAGAAAGTTAACAACAAATACTTTTTCCACACCCAACCCAGTTCTGCGGAATCAGAATCAACGTTGAATTTAAGCCAATTGGAGTAAAGTGCCATGCAGATTTAAATTTTTCCCATTTGTAACGAATGCAGCTATCGATTTTTTTTTTGCTAGTTAACATTGGTGTCAGTCAGCTGTTGGCTCTCACGCTGGCCAATAGAATCTTCCTGCCTATTCGTGGCAGCCAGCTATAGGCTATCAGTCTGGCCAGTAGAAAATGGCCGCAAACTACATGAAAACTGCCTCCGCGCGTGAAAACATCAATTATTTCCATTATCGATGGGAGTTAGGAAATGCAAAGACGGCCTTGGCATTCCCAGTAACTTGGAGCATGTGCATGTAAATTTTGGTGCAAATCCGTGGAAAATTGCGGTCGTGCATTCACACACACACACACACACACACACACACACACACACACACACACACACACACACCTATATATATATATATATATATATATATATATATATATATATATATATATATATATATGTATGTATGAAACTCCTTGTTGTGCAAATAATATAAGATATTAAATGGACAAAGTCCGACAATTATTTTAAGACTTTTTTTTTTATGTTTATACTTTTTTTTGTTTTTCTCGGACATTCAGGCCAGTAAATGTTGTTAATACTGTTTATTATAAATAGAGAATTTTCTTAAATATTTGTATCTATAAAAAGAACGTATAAACATAAAAAATGTCTTAAAAATAAGATATTATGTATATTTCTTAATATCTTAAATAGCTTTGTTATTTAACATTGAGCACTCTTATTTCTTAAACTATAGAATATATATATATTATTAATTAAAGGATATCAAACACTTAAAATCACATAGGTAATAATTTTTATTTCATGAGAGTTTTAAAAGTTCTCGAATGGTCACTTAAAATGAGCAACATTGAACATGGTCAGTACTCAAGTAGCGAAATCAGGTACTCTAATCTACAGGACAGTTCTAACAAGTCAGCGATGGCTACAATCTCGCTACGTATATTGACAGAAAAAATGCGATATGTGGACTGACAGGTTGCAAGACGTACCTGGAAATGTGGAGAGGCATATGAACAGACAGATCGCAAGACCTAACTGGATATGCAGTACTGCTTATAGAGTTGTTGTGGATTCAGGGTTGAAATCCGGTACCAATAAATAACAAACGCCAGGAATTAATATATGAAAATAATGTATTAACGTAATAATACAAACTGGTAAAGCAGGTTAGTAGTTCCAGGAATACGGGTTAGTAGGAATATATATATATATACAGTCTTTGGGACTGAAGTATCGCTGTATGACTTCTTACTGAGTCTACGTGCTCGCTCACTGTGACTCCTACAACGCTGTTACCTCACCCTCCCTCTTCCGGTTACCTAAAACCTTTTACTCTGGTCACACTGAACTCAACTCGACTCTGTTCTGACATGCTCTCTCGGGTCTTCACGTAGCCGTAGTATATGTATATACTGGGTGGGTCCATTTGTGTAAAAAGGGGGTCCACCCCTCAACAAGAGTGGCAGGTCGCAAGCTCTACCTGAATATGTGGAGATGTTTCTCGTCTGACCGGTCGCAAGACCTACCTGGATCCGCAGAGGTGCTTCTGTATTGACAGGTCGCATTTAGGTGAGT
The DNA here is from genome assembly GCA_903632075.3 of Acanthosepion pharaonis. Taxonomy (NCBI): domain Eukaryota; kingdom Metazoa; phylum Mollusca; class Cephalopoda; order Sepiida; family Sepiidae; genus Acanthosepion; species Acanthosepion pharaonis. Next base: position 2,537,281 of record CAHIKZ030004911.1, read on the forward strand.
GAGTGGGGATATTTTTCATTTCTTTACATTCTCTTCCAAACTTACTTTTATTATAGAATTCAATAAAAGATTGTCAAGAATAAAATATGGTAAAACAGTCAAGCAGAACTGGATTATTATATATTCCATTACAGACAAAAATTCCTTCGGGACTTCGAAGCACATGGCTCCCTACTCTTTCTTTTTTGTCGCACGAAGTAATTATTGACCCTTTACTATATCTCGCTATCTTTGTTTGCTATCCACTTACACAAACTCATTAAGTGTATCATTCTTGTCTGCCTCGAATTTTCTTGGCTACATTATTCCATGGGAATGTTAAATTCTCCAAACCTACTTTCCTCATTATGTGTCCCCGATACTTCAGCTATATATTTGTGACGTCGTCCCCCGGTCGCAGCGCCAACTGTGACGTTCTATCCTGATCTACCACCACGGCACCAGTTGTGACGTCCCCAAACAGCACCAATTGTGACGTCCTCGCCGCGGCGCCAGCTGTTCGCTCCTCGCTGCTCCGTTCGGGTGTCGCTGCTCCAAACGTGACGTCCGCCTGTCGCGTCAGTCGTGTTGTCTCGTCCTGTGACGACCAACTGGCTTGGTATCGGTCGCGGCACCCAAATGTGACGTTCTAACCTTTTGGTGATTCGGGTGGAATCTGGTTAGATTTGATATCAACCTCGTCGTTCCCAACTAGCTTCCAACGCCTGGTTACCATGCTAACTGCATTGATCTCCAGTCTGCCTACCCACGTTGTGAATTGATCTTAGGCAGACGAGATCAAACAGTGGATTGGGCCGTAATGCAAACTGGGTTCAACGGGGGTGATACTACACAAATATGCATAAAAGAAAAGAAAATGAAAACTCAAAAAGTTCAAATTATCAAAGAAAAAGGTAACAAACTTTATGTCTAGTTGTTCGATACATAGGACTGCATCTATATCCCGACCCGTTCTGTGGATTGTGACACGTCATTTTCCGTTAGGCGAGTTTTAACGCTTCAAGTTGTTTGCTCTCTAAGAAATTGGTTTTTCGGTGTGTCTTCGGACGAAAGTCGAAAAAACTTATTTCGGTGGTCTGGTTCTAACTCTCTCTTCAAAATAATTGTTCTTGGGCTGAAGAGTAGTTCGGAATTTGCGTGAATCTTGGTCAGCTATCTGCGAGGCGGCTTCAACTCTGGAAACTCAACTATGCGCTGGAGCCCGAACTTATTTCTGCCTGTTGGGGCCTCGCTTTTATTGACGCCGACCAAAACCGGGGTGGGTCTGTTGGCGTCGGGGGTTCCTCGATAATTCTAAATACATATCCACCTCTTTTATTTCTGGTTAGGGATTTTCCACTCTTTTCCATTTTTGGGAACCTTTTCTCACTCCCACTTTCTCACCATACTTCTGAGGGGCGTGAACTGCCCTCCCCACTTCATCGTAGCAGCTTCTCATACCTATACTCTGGATGAGGCGTCGACAGCCTTCTTCGCGCGTCACGTGATCATCACTTGACCAATGATGTCTTAGTCGGGCGTGAACGAATCCGCGGCTTTGTTTCGGGAAAAAAAATATCTTGCTTAACTAAAAAAAAGTATCTCTTCTCTTTCCCTTTTCTTCCGCTTTAATCGCCGTTATCATTTTTCTAGCCGCAAACGGACAATATGACAACTCTTGTTCTACACGTGGTTTTTGTCAGGTATTTTATCGCTAATTATCAAAATGGGTAGTCTTCTTAACACGGCCTCAAAAAAGAAATATCTCTAAAGTTTCAGTCAGTCTGTCGCCTCCAAGGAAGAAGAAAAAACACTTCTGGGTCTCCATTCATTTTCCTTCGGTACATATTTCTGATAACATAATTTTATTATCGCAGGCCAAAGTTGTTTCGTCGAAAAAAAATCGGTCAGCGGACACGGCTTGTTTGGCTTTTAATTTTTCATATCTGTCCAAAGTCCTTTTTAGTTGCCTGTTTTTCGTTATTTATCGAAATAGCATTTTCACTTGAATTTTTCCCTGGCCAGCCAACCAGCCGTCTGTGTACGTACCGCTAGATAACACAGCCGTTATCAAAACACATCTGATTCTTTCTTTCTTTCCCTTTCTTTTTTACTCAGAATTTCCCTGTCATTGTAATGACACCCTTTTCGCCATTTGTTACTTATCAATATTTTCATTGTCTCTTAGCCGTGTGTGTGTTCTGCTGATCACCCACGATTCGTCTCGCCTTTCTTTCTGCCTTCTTTTCTTTATTTTCCTTTCTCTGCCTCGTAAATGGTGCCACACTTATTGATTTAAGTATAATTTTCTTTGCAGTTCAAATTTTTCTTTAAAACTTCTTCGATGCCCAGATGTTATGTCTCTGAATTTCTAGGTTGAAACAAATTTTTATCGCCTCACATCTTCTTTATCTGCGAAAAGATTGCCCAGCATTCATTTTAATAGAGAAAATCAGATATTATATTGCAGTCCAACACTCAATTCTTAGTTTCGAATTATAATTTATTATCCCTTAATAATTTCGCTATTCTTATGAACCTTTGAATTTTTGTTTCACATTTTTCGTTGTCTAGGAACACAAGAGAGATTTGCGTTTGGACAAACGATCTAACACTCGTATTGCATAGGAATCAAGCTGGATATAATTTTTATTTCATAAATGCCACCCCAATTACAAAAAAAGATCATAATTCTTTACGGGGAAAGGCCTTGAAAATTTAATAATAATATTATTCCCAAATATACACACAGGCCTAAAACATTAAAATATATTTCCATCCTTCTTTGAATCCATTCTTAAAGAGTCTAACGCATATCGACATAATACAAAGAGGACGTGTATGAAAAACAGGCTCAGATTAAAATGGAGTGCCACAGCACTGCGCGGGCTGACCGCACAAACAGGAAGACATTAGAACTCCTCCTACTAGACCGATACACATATACAATTACGAATACACGTTACTATACGATGCCCACTTAGACATACTAGGAGTTTTACAAATTTACGTACATATAGAATTATTCACAATTTTAAAGCACCTGATACATGACGAACCAATGAGAATCGACCTACATAAAATTGAAAATATTAAAGTTTGACTTTTTGCTTCTTTTCTCAAACGAAGCCTTAATGAAATTGGAATATATTATTAGATTAATATACGTTTCTTATTTATTATTTATCTTATCATATATGTGTGTGTGATACATACTTATATATATATATATATATATATATATATATATATATAAAGATGAAGAAATATAGTCTTAAGATGTGCTATATTTATGGGATAAAGTGCTCAATATCAGAGATAGAGCGTGTATAAATATAAAAGAGAACATAGAAGTCAACACTTAGAGAGGCGACAGTCTGTTTCATGCTCGATGCAATTGTCAGGCCTGACGATTGCATCTAGCATGAAACAGACTGTCGCATCTACGTGTTGACTTCTATGTTCCCTTTATATATATATATATATATATATATATATATATATAATAATAAATATGTAGATTGTATATTATTTTACTATTACTAATGCAATGAAAATGAAGAATTAATCATTGTCAGTGATCAGGAATATACTGACTGAATAGCAATACTGTATATATATATATATATATATATATATATATATATATATATATATATATATATATATATATATATATATATATATATATATATATATATGTGAATTATCCTATCTTCTATATTAAAAATCCAACAATATATTAATTCTTATATTGGCTACACATACACCACAATCTCACGTAGATTGAAACCTGTCGAACTTCAATCCAATTTGGAGAAAAAATTGATTAATTATTTACAAGCAGTCAAAATACAAATAACCATATGTGAAAATATTACTGGATAATACCAAAATGCTATCGAGAACACAATGCAAGGAAGTTCTAAAAAATCCTTGAAGCTATTATTATGCAAAATAAACAACCCACGTTAAATAGCAAAAGTCTTTCACGTCAGGTGATCGTGTTTTCAAGTGTCTATGAAATATTTAATATGCATAAAATTAAACAAAAATGATGCATAATATTGACACATTATTTTGTGGTGTAGTCTCTCCCCCTTATCATTTATGCATGGCGTTACTGTGGATTATTTTAAACTTTCAGCATTCTAAAAATGCCATGATGTAGCTAACGGAATCTTGCAGAGCACACGGACAGCACTTGGTTCTTGAAAATGACTGTGAACAACAGAACAATCATGAACTTCGGACAGTTTATTCATATTTCCATCCTAATATACAGCTCCTTATTCAAAAATTATTTGAAAAAATACATGAGGTTAAACAGACAGAACCTGGAGGCTGAATTTAATGAAATTGGCTTATATACAGGGTGCGATGTCGACATTTTATATTGTCTAATTTTGCGCATGCTCTTTGTGTATGTGTCTTATTTTATCGAATGCACAGTATAGTAGGTTGATTATTGTGTGTGAGAAATCAACAAAACTCCTTGTAATACCAAATATGAACTGAAGGCAAGGATTATGGCAGCATTCACAAACTTAAACAAGGAAACCACCCAGAGAATTACAGGAGATTCCGAAGACACTTGGAGGTCGTGGATGACGCCAGTGACGATTTTATTGAATAAATTTATTCTTTCGTATTTCAAGATATTTTGTTAAATATATGTCTTAAAATGAGATGTCAGTATTATTTTCACTTTTGCGAAATTTAGACGACACATTATCCATCGCACCCTATATGTCTGCTATGTAGGTGATATTTATATTATTTTAGCTGAAAATAAAAATGCAATGCCTTAACAGTCGTGTTTAGTGTATCTTATATATATATATATATATATATATATATGAAGAAAAATTTGGAAAAAACAAACAAAAATCCTTAAATGCAATTATGTTGTTTAAAATGAATGAAATGTCGACGTCTGACGTTTCGGTTTAATAAACCTTCTTCGGGACAATATTCATTAAAATACAATTCAGTTCAATTTGACAAAGACGATGGACATAAAAAACAAGTCTTATCCAAAACAGATAACTGAAAATTTTAAAATGATCTGCTCTCCGTTTAGCATGGTCTTCATTCTGTCGGATCTATATCCATTTACATTTGCTTACATATATATATATATATATATATATATATATATATATATATATATATATATATATATATATATAAACGTTACTTTTAGTGGATACACATAGTAAACGCTCTGTTCATTTATATAATAATAAATTTATTTTCGTCTACCTATGTAATGAGCAGATACGAACATTTCGAAAGTCTATGAGAAGCATTTCCCCTCCTTAGGGGCGCTATTTGGTCTGACTTCATCAGCAAAAGTTCTTCGTATCTGAGTCGACTACGGCACGTTGGATCTGAGGACGATTCCCAATGCCCAGGCGGACGCAGGCTTTAAGCCTGACGGAGAACGCACAGGAATGCACACACACACACACACACACACACATATATATATATATATATATATATATATAACGTCATCCACAGACAGACTGTTTCGCTGTTTACAGCTCATCAGTGTGGCTAGACATCCGGTTGAATTGGTGTCAGTCGGAGCTTCTAACCACTAAGCCGTCGGTAGGGATGAAGGTGGATTTTTAGCATATTTATTTTTAGAAACATGCCCAGTGACTGACAGTGACTCAATTCGCTTTCGTGAAGAGTCTCGCTATATAGCTATAATAGTCACTGTTTACGAACCCGCACCTCCCCCAGAGTGCTCAACTGAAATTAATTCAGGAGCAAATGAGAATAACACATATTAAAACAAAGGCTGAGACTATATATATATATATATATATATATATATATATATATATATATATATAGTCTCAGCCTTTTGTTTTAATATGTGTTATTCTCATCATTTTCTTATTCGGCCTTTCATCAATTTCTTCTTTTTTTAAGCATTGGCGTATTTCTACTCAAGGTGAAGTTGTTAAGTCAATTTCGATTCTGTGTTTGTTTTTTTTTTGTTTTCTTTCTCAGATGCAAATATTTAACCAGTAGAATTTTTGTCTCACAATTTTACACCTTGCTTTTTTCAACTTCTCTAAATTATACCATTTTTTTCCTCCATTATCTTCTTTGTTAGTACTTCTACTGTTTGTTTTTTTTTTTTTTGTTTTTTAATCAGCTATCCGATTTTCTTTTTCAGAGTTGTTCGGTACAGTTGTAGAAGATGTCAGCTCAAGTTGTTCCTTGGCATCCACTTAGTGTATGTGTTGCATGTCTAGTAAAATTATTTGACTATTTTATTTTATCATCTTTTGAAAAGAAAATTATTTGTATGGCTAAGAATTGCCTAATGACAATGATATCAAACCTGCTTATTTCCAGTAAAACATCTCCAAGATATGACAGTCGAACATATCATTTGAATCTCAACGTCAGATGGGCTTAGGTTATCATGTTTCATAAATAACACACACGCGCGTACGCACACACACACACACACACACATATATATATGATAAAGTTTTAGGGTATGTTATATTTATGAGTTAAAGTCATTAATATCAGGGACAGTGCGTATGTAAATATAAATGTGGACATTGAGCTCAGCATCCATAGGCGACAATCTGGTCTGTTTCATTCTAAAAGCAATCGTCACGCCACAGCGATTTCATTTCGGATGAAACAGACTATTGCCTCAGGGGGTTGCCTTCAAACATTTTAACACACACACAGACACACACACACACACACACACACACACACACACATATATATATATATATATGTATGTATTGTAACTTAGGTAAAGTTACTGAATAGAATAATCACACGAAGGTTGGTAATGAACAATATTACTTAGGACAAGAACAACACATATAAGATTCGCCAGCGGCGCGTAGAATTATTCAGCTTCTAGAAGTGAGTCAAGTGAATTACAGAATGAATCATCAAGCGCAGCAAACATAAAGTATTTACTATTGTATTTATGTGAATGTGAGCATATCCATTATCGTATGTAGGTATTCTACAACAATATATATATATATATATACTAAAAGAAAACTTATCTTAGCCGACGCGTTTCGTTCTCTGATGAATTTTAACGAGACAAATATAAGCATTTTATTTTGCAGCAAATATTTATATACAGAATTAAAAATTTTGTTAGTTTTTCGGATTTTTAAAAAAATTAACAACGATCATAAATATAATCCTTGTTAGTTTATATTAAATTCACTAAAAAAGGGCTGTCTCCTAAAACCTGTCTACAAAAACCTGTCTACAAAAACCTGTCTACAAAAACCTGTCTCCTAAAACCTGTCTACAAAAACCTGTCTCCTAAAACCTGTCTACTAAAACCTGTCTCCTAAAACCTGTCTATAAAAACCTGACTCCTAAAACCTGTCTACAAAAACCTGTCTCCTAAAAACTGTCTACAAAAACCAGTCTCCTAAAACCTGTCTACCCACTAAACATAACGTCTATAGTCTATAAGAAATTGAACAAAATCCATTGATTGTTTAAAAATAATTAACTGGGCTAAATCAATCAGTATGATCGTATACATGTACTTAGTAGTGGATTGATCCTACGGCGGTACGTTTATCGATTCTGTCCGAATTCTAAGACCGGTCTAACATTATCAATTTGCAAATAACGCAATATAAGCGTTTTGATTGAAAGTCCGTTGGGTTTCGTCTTAATGGTAGGGATCTTGTAATACAATACTGACATCTATCGTTGTGGTTCAGAGCTGTCAACTGTTTTAAAAGTTTGATTGGATATTGTTTCATTATTTCAAATGACCCCCCGACCGCAGCAAGAATTATGCCAGCCGAGTCCTTTCATTGACTCCTACTGTATGCAGCTGGTTGCTTTTTGGAGACGTTTTCATATTTAAAGCTGCATTATTCATGCATACAATGAAATGATTCTTCTAGATTATTTTTATGTTAAAGTTCACTCAGTACAAAGCTCGGTAGCCTCTCAAGCTAGAGGATTACTTTTTAAATGGTTATGATGAATAGGGTTTGAAATATAAACGAAAGAGGACGTCATAAGTTTATGAAGATAAGTAGGATGGATAAGGATTGACCTATGACATGAAAGTGTTAAAATTTTAGGTTTCAGGGAAGCATAAAGACTGAAGTTTGTTTCACAAAGTAGCAGTTCTTGAGAATAAGCTGTCGGGGAGATTTCTTTTTTTTTACATTGGGGATATGAATATGATTCGACTCTGTGGAAGTGGTATAGCGCTCGAAATTTGTCTATATTTCTGAGTTGAGGTATTTGCATTGTTCGGATTGTTGTCCTCTTCTTCATTGTCATATTCACGAGGTTTTCAGCCGTTGTACGCTCCGGCCTTCTTTACGTGATTGTTGTATCCTTACAGACGTTACAAACAGACAAAGGTGGTACTCGAGTGAAGAAACAGCAACACGAACGTAGATGAAAGAAAGAGAGGTTTATTGTAAAAGAGAATACACTACTGAAAGACAGGGAATCGGGTGGCAGGCTAGTAATTCCCGAAGCAAAGTTATTTTACCTTACCTCTCTGTGAGGCAGGATGTGGCACAAGGCTACTTTTTAAATGCGGGGCAAAACCGAGCCCGTATTCTAAGGCAAAAATTCCCCGTAGGCCTTGTATATACGGAACGGGGTAGCTGTCTACCACCCCAGGCGAAACTCTGCCCTTCGGCATAGCCTCGTCTGGGTTCCTCTCTGCCCGATGTCGGAGAGTTCGACCAGCACAGGGGGGGGGGAGACGAATCTCCAACTAATTTTCGAAGCAAGGTTATTTACCTTACCTCTCCGCGAGACAGGATGTGGCACAAGGCCGTTTTTTAATGCAGGGCAAAACCTAGACAGTGAGCTCGGGCAAAAATTCCCCGTAGACCCTGTATACACGAGGTCGGGTTGCTGTCTACCACTCCAGACGAAACTCTGCCCTTCGGCATATGCTCGTCTGGGTTCCTCTCTGTCCGAAGTCAGAGAGTTCGACCCCAGCCCCAACATACAAGAAATGAAACACAAAATTAAAATAAGTGAATGTTAGATCCCACCACCGTGCGACTATAATAAAGCAAATCCGCAAAGGAATAGAGTCGTGGTTATCTAGAAATTCCCCTAGTAAAATAATTTTCGAAGGAAAAAAAGAATATGAAAGGGCTTTAAAAGAAGGGGGGAATAAAACAAAACAGGAATTTAAATCCCAAATAAAACAACAAATGAAAAACAATTCAAGAAAAAAAAATATTATTTTAATTTAACAGACAAGTATAAAATAGGGAAAATATTTTTAAATTACTTAATAACCCCTCCAAAATTCCGAATCACATAAAATATTTAATAAAAACACAGTTAAATTAAGCTACAGCTGTACTAGTAATTTAGAAAACACAATAAAAAAGACAAAAAGGTAGAAATTTCAAAACTAACATGCAGCAAAACATTGTTAAAAGTAATATATGCAATCGTAAAATAAAAACAGATATCCATTAGGTGGAGTTTGCAAAACTGAATCAGTAGTTTACAAAGCAGTAATAATAGATACAAATGACAAGAAAAAATATACATAAGGTGCACTGAAGGTAACTTAAAAAGTACGATCATAAGTCATCATTTAAGCCAGAAAGCCTTAGAAATTCTACTAAACTATCTAGCCATGAGTAGAAATTTAAAGTGAGAAATAAAAAAGATCCGATTGTAATCTGGACAATTTTTAAGAAAAGATAAACCTTACAACAATCCTGGCAATATAGGCAAACTCTGTCAACTTGAGAAGTTAGCTATAATAACATTTCCAGACCACAACAAACTTTTAAATGAGAGACCGGAAATTATGTCCCGTTGTATTCATAGTAAAAATGTCCTTTTGTGTTCATTTGAAGTGGGATAAAAAGAACGTATATATATATATTTCATTTAATCCCACACGATATATTTCCAATATACTTGATTTTCCCCTTCTCCTCCTCACCTTTTACCACACCTTACGTCGTGTGTTTATTCATTTTTTTTTTTTTAAATAAAGCGTTCATAAATTTTTATTTTTAAAAAATAAAGCGTAAGGAAATTAATCGACCGAAATCAGCTGAAGACACAGAAAGATTGAAACCAAGGTAGTGGAATCGGCTAATTTCATAATTTCCCATGCTTAAAATTTCTACATGTAATTTTTTTTATCTTTTTATATGTGCATTGAGCACTATTCAATACTACTATTTCCTAGTCTAACTCAACTCTGATCATTAACTTCTTAAAATTATATCTTTATGAATATATGTTCGCATATATATATATATATATATATATATATATATATATATATATATATATAACTTTTACCCATAAATATAGCATAGCTTAAATTATATCTTTATGATTATATGTTCATATATATATATATATATATATATATATATATATATATATATATATATAAGGTATGCTATATTTATGAGTAAAAGTGTGCAGAGATAGACCACTTTTACAGAGACGGCCTGAATATTGCGGTTAAGCATGAAACACTGTTGACACTTGGTATTGACCTATGTTCTTATATATATATATATATATATATATATATATATATATATATATATTGTGCTACTTTTATTTCTTTTATTTTCTATTTCATTCTTTTTTTCTTCCTATTTCTACTTTCTCTCTGTCTACTGACACTGACGCCTTTATTCATTTTCAATAATTCCATATTAATACGACTTCAAATCGAAAGCTAGGTTACTTTTAACCCGTTCAGATATAGATTAGTTACTTCACCTGTTGACTTCTGGCAGGTTTCGCCGCTTTAAATATTGCAATTCCCTTGATTATATCTTTACCGTTATTTCTCAATTCGACTCGACATTAGACTTCTAAAGATCAAGAATGGTTCTCGACAGATCAATCGTGTCTGCGATTGGTAATCAAATGGGAAATTATATACGTTACATAAAATTCCGTTATCTGAAAAGAAACGGGAACGTTACTGGTCGAATGTTTAAAATTGTGACAAACAGAATCGACGGACTGCGTTTAAGGCAGTTAGTGTCCTTTTCGCATTAATATCCTTCATAGATCTATCCTTTCTCTCTCGTTCAGTTATGCTAACACCACTTCAAAGAAAATCTTAGGAACGAAATCCCCATCAACACTGGAAAGGGCGGTAACAGATAGTGGACTTGTTACGCCCGTTTTCCTTAAAAAATTGTTTTAAGACAAATATCGTATACATTTCAACCGACGTTTGTACTGGCTGCTCTGTCAATGAATGTCAAATGTTTCCTTATAGGGAAACGTTTAATATTACCAATAACATTTCCATAATTTAATACTGATTGTTGATTGATAAAACATATGCATAGAAATCTAAAATCTAAAAGGACAGTTCACTATACAAATTGAAACACACAAACCTGCGCTGTGGGTAAAACTATCAAACCCTAAGTTAACAATCACATCCTACAGAAACTTTTTTTTAATAAATAACTTCCAATGCAAGGCCGAAGACCAAAGATCCACTCAAGGTAGAGATTTACTAAATGTTCCTGTTGTATGAATATAAGAGAAGGAAGTAAGTGGTGATAATGAGGATATATAAACTAGATAACGGTTGACACAAGTCTCGAAGAGGTTAAGATCCTGATGATGGGAGTAGCGTTGTCTCGGGTGTCAGTTCCACAAAGAAGCGGTTCCTTGGAAGAAGGCATTCGAATAGTATTTCCTTCTTACAAATTCAACTCGAAGAGAATGAAGTTGGTTTGTCCCCTTCTTACTAAAATATGATATTTTGGAATTGTTGAACGACTTTATCTGATTCCGAATCCAGAATCTGAAACGCAGATGCTGCATGATCAACATTTTGCAACATCAAATGAGTGTGTAGAGTATCCAGAACATGCACGGCGAACAAACTGTCTGCACTCGGATAGAAAATAAACTCAGTAAATGCAAGAAAATAAAAAGAAATAAACTAGCGTAAGACAAGGAGATGTCTTCTTACCGGACTTATTCAATATTTTCAGTTGAGCGGTTTAGCTTGTTCTATTTCCACATGCCATGTCTCAGTTATCTCCCTTTAACTCAACTATGCATTTTGTTCACCACTGCAGGAGCCAGGTACTGAATTGACAACACTTTGGGTCAAGTCACTGGGTCCAACCAACGCTTTTATCCACTGGATCATGTGTCCTTGCGTACATCAGCGTTTTGGGACTTATAAATTAATGTCTCAGTAACGATTTTTACCAGAGCTCATATTGCAATTTTCTTGCTATTATTGTTGTTTTCAAGCACGCCATATTACTGGTTCCCATATTTTATTCATTTTTATGCTTGGTCGGCTCAGGAGATTTTTGTGGCCTGGCATATGTGCTGATTCTTTAAGTTTTCGTATTTTCCAGTGATTGGTACATTAATTCAATCTCTTCCCAAACGGGACGGTGATCTCCCTCTTCCCTCCATATGTGGTCAGCTACGCATGATTTTACTACCTCTCCTCATGTTACGTTTTTATGATGTTCTTGCTGTCTTATATTAAGGGAGCGGCTTGTTCTTCCTTTATATTTATTACCACTACTAGCAGATCCGATGTGCTCTAGGCACCTCAGCTACAAAGTTCATTGGCCGTTTAGCAAAGATGAATAGGGCGTTCACAGGCAAATCTGTCCAGGACTCTCAAAATATACATATATGATTAGTTTTGTATCCATATGTAAAATAAACTAATTACTGAAGAAGTCATTATTTCTACAATGTCCAGGCTGTTAGATGAAAATACATATAGTGTTTAATGAAAGCATTAATGAAAAAATATATATGCTTTGTTATAATAAATGTATTGAGCTCTCTGTAGCTCAGTTTTAAGATTTGATATTACTAGGACCCACCTAGATTATATACCAACGTATTATATATATATATATATATACACGTTTAGGAGATCAGTTGAAACCGCTAACTTTGAGTTGATAAAAATCGTCTGAACATACCGTAAGATTTAAGCCAAGGTAGCGCTTTCAACTGAAAATCTAATTTTTTAAGTTAAAAGCACTAAATGTTATTTTTTTTCACGCGTGTATTGAGCACTATTTAATACAACTATTTCCTGGTCTGATTCAACTGACCATTGACCATTATGCGTATATATATATATATATATATATATATATATATATATATATATATATATATATATATATATATATATATATATATATATATTCATTCAGTACCCATGGCAATAAAACAATACTCAATGAATAATAAGGGAGCTAAAATTTATACTAATAATTAATATAAATTATGGTCCTCACTGATAACATTGCACGATGCAAATATCAGGTGCGGATTGACATTTTAGTGGATACTGATAAAGGTGTTTTCCTCTGCCCATAGGGCGCAGGTTCGAATCCTACTGGATTGCGCATATTTTTCTTTAAATTAGATTTCTTGAAAATTCAAGCCGGTATATGTAAATAAATAAATATACTGTTTAATAAATAAACGGGATTTTTATTCAAATATGGGTATCCACTAAAAATAACGTTCAATACAATTATTTATAAAATTACACATATATATATATATATATATATATATATATATATATATATATATATATATATATATATATGGGGTTATGTAAGAGAGAGAGAGAGAGGTGGGGTGAGAAAGAACAATGCACGTGCAGTTCACTGGGTGTGTTTATACTGTATAAATATCTTTACATGTACGCACTAATTTGTGAGCCGCCGGCTTTTGTTTACAATTTTTGGAACCTAACTATATGTTAAGTTACTCTCACTTAACGAAAAAAAAAATTAATTCCCTTCCATCCCCTTTTCCCGACACATCAACTGCATTTGGTGCACAATTGTGGTATTGCTCTCGGAATATATTTACCGTGAGGAGATGATGACAGCTGCGCCTCATCAATTTTTGAACTGAACGAAATGGATCCCTTGAATCATCTTTAGCATTTATGCACATCTTTAGAATTTACTCCTGGGATCAGTACAACATTCGAATGAAGTCGAATGCAGCCTAGAAATTGTTCTGTTTGTTTAAGCGGTTCCCGATTTGATGAGTATATATTTAATCATTTCATAGCAAGCAAGGCAATAAATCCTCTAAGACTGAGTTTGTGGGAATGTGAGGAAAACAAAAACACTATTAAGGAGAGAGAATAATAAAAGAACAGGAATTAAGAAGCGAGAAGATAACAATTGACACTGCGTTTAAATTTTTGAAGATTAAAATTGACTAGAAAGTAAGAAGACAGAAGAGAGTTCTATCTAGTACTGCTTTTAAAACTATAAATTCTAGACACCATCGTGGGAAGAAAATGACTAATTCTTTGTTCTCTCACCACAAAAAAAAAGAAGCAGAAAGAAAATTAAACGGACAGGATTGGCGATCATGCTAGGCTTTCAATCAAGAGGCGTCTTTTTGATCCAAGTTCAAAGGCCAGTATTTTCACGGAGAGCAATCCCTCTCTATAAGAAATGCATTACTTTTTCTAAATCTATAGTTGTATATTCAAATTATTTTCATAAAAGCTGTGAGTAATATAATGTTGATAACCCAATAGACTTGTCATTAGTATAATATAAATACATTGATCACGAATTAACAATATAAATATATTGATATCATTCAAAAGGGTATTTTCACTCGTTGAGAATTAATGTAGCCATTGTTGAATAGGGCAGCTAGATGCCTAATGTTAGTTTTTAATGATTTTACTATATGCATTACAAATTAATTGCACCCAGAAATAAAGGGATTGTCTGTGATCAAGAATTAAATGACGTTGGATGATTGGCTCATTATTATTCGGTATAAATGTTTTCCAGTAGTACTCAATTCAGAGTAAGCAAAGATGTTAGTTTATTTGTTAATAAACACACACACATACATGCATATATATATATATATATATATATATATATATATATATATATATATATATATATATATATATATATATATATATATATATATATATATATATATATATATATATATATATATATATATATATATATATATATATATATATATATATATATATATATATATATATATATATATATATATATATATATATATATATATATATATATATATATATATATATATATATATATATATATATATACATATATATATATATATATATATATATATATATATATATATATATACCTTAATATATATATATATATATATATATATATATATATATATATATATATATATATACATATATATATATATATATATATATATATATATATAATGGTACCTTAATATATATTATTATATTATATATATATATATATATATATATATATATATATATATATATATATATATATATATATATATATATATATATATATATATATATATATATATAATATATATATATATATATATATATATATATATATATATATATATATATATATATATATATATATATAATGGTACCTTAAAGTGGTTTGTTTTTCTTTTAAATATATATATATATATATATATATATATATATATATAAACATAAACGTGTGTTTGCTTGTGTCTATGTATGTATGCATGTATCAATGAATGTGATGGACAAGGAAAACTTTATTCTTTTTTTCTTGATATATCCTCGTGTTATTACATGTTATCTTTTATGAGAGCCAAGACACTACAGAAACCCTAGCCTTCATAAACGAAAACCTGTATGAACACTAGAAAAAAAACTCGCTCACATTCAAGGAACAAGAATAAAAGAATTATTGCTGTCCAAATATACAATATTTTTGTTCATATTTGTTACTTCCAACCTTATTTAATTTATTTGTTAATCAACATACACACACACATATATATATATATATATATATATATATATATATATATATATATATATATATATATATATATATACAACAGACAATGTGCTTTGAGTTAGTTTTTTTATACAATTTCTCATGCGATCTTTTTTTTTTTTTTTTTTTTTTTTTTGTCGGATGATAAATTATATAAAAACTGTTTTTTTTTCCGAGCCCTTTCGGCTATACATTGAAATGATTAAATATTTTAACTGTTAAATAAGAGATAGTTTGTTGCTTACATGTATTATATAATGTTTTATTGAATTTCTATTTCTGGAAACCTTGAGGCACGTCGTGCACCAGGACTCTGAGTTAAGCCCTTCAAAATGTGCGGTCGGTTCTATACAAAGCCTTTACCAGTATAATCAAATCGTATGTGCTGGTGTCTGGCTTTCAGTTCATAGGAACTGAGCCGCTTGACCCTTATACGTCGAAATCCACGGGAGAATCCACCATATATATATATATATATATATATATATATATATATATAGAGAGAGAGAGAGAGAGAGAGAGAGAGATTTACTAAACCGACATATTTGTATGCCTTTAAACGTCATTTTGGGTGGATTTTCATATTTAAGTAGACGATCCGTTTATTTCTGAAACAGTATTTTATTCTGGTCAGTATTTGAGAAATCTTTTTACAGTTTAAAAAGGTACCTTCAGGAACGGTTCGAATGTGGATGACTCTTTCCAGCAGACACTGGTAATGTCTTATATATGGAGCCCCTGAAACGAGTACTGACACGTTGTCTGAAGGCAATGATGTCATGCAGTGATAACACATCCATTTCTCAAGTATCTCTATATGAAATCTGCTGAACTAAAACTTAGTGACGAGTTATACCACATCTAAATGAACCTTTTTTTTACTTTTCCTTTTATTATTATTATTTTTATTTTCTTTGATTTCTGGCGTTTACACATTTCTTTCCGGGTCCCGCCCAGGGACCTAAAGTTAGAAATGGCATCATGACACTTTCCACTGAAAAAAAAAAAATTACATAGATAAAGCCCTTCGTAAAGTGTGGGCTGTACTTGTCAGAACAATTTTTTGTATCTCCTTGAGGCATGGACTTCCAGGAATCCCTACAATTAGTCTACTGCAATCTTTTCCAACCAGTCCGAGGGCTCCAACTACAACAGGGATTGTTGATGTTCCCATATGCCACATTTTCGAGATTTCTATTTCAAGGTCCTTGTATTTTGACAACTCTTTGAATATCTTCAAAGATACATTGCAGTCAGCAGGGACTGCCATATCAATAAGGAGACACCGTTTTTGTTTGTGGTCTTTAATAACAATATCTGGGCGGTTGGCCTTGATTGTTCTGTCAGTGTGTATTGTGTAGTCCCATAGAATTGTAACAGGTCCTATCTCTGTAACCGGATCTGGTTGGTGTTCATACCAGTTTCCTATTATTATTATTATTATTATTATTATTATTATTATTATTATTATTTTATTTCCTTGGATTTCTGGTGTGCACACATTTCTTTCCGGGTCCCGCCCAGAGACCTATGGTTAGAAATTGCATAATGACTTTTTCCACTGACCAATTGAACACACACACACACACACACACACACACACACACACACACACACACACACACACACACACACACACACATAGATAAAGCGCTTCGTAAAGTGTGGGCTGTATTCCTGAGAACAATGTTTGAATTTCTTTAAGGTATGGGCTTCCATGAATCTACTGGAATTTTTTCTAACCAATCCGAGGGTTCCAACTACAACAGGGATTTTTGATGTTCTTATGTACCACATTTGTGTGATTTTTATTTCAAATCCTTGTATTTTGAAAGCTTTTTGAAAATCTTCAAAAATACGTTTCAGTCTGCAGGGAATGCCATATCAATAAGAACGCACTTTTTTGTTTGCGGTCTCTAATAACAATGCCTGGGCGGTTAGCTTTGATTGTTCTTCCTGTGTGTACTGTGTAGTCCCATAAAATTTTAACAGGTCCTATCTCCATTCGGTTTCCTTCGCGTAAAAGTTGCAGATTTACTCTGTCATCCCGTGTTTTATATTCATTGGGTGCCAATAACGAGCAACCTGGTGGAAGATGATCAATTGTTTCTGGATATTTATCACAGGATCCGCATTTTGGGCAAGCATATGCTTGATAATTTCTAGTTAAGAAGTATTAGTCCTGTGCAGCAAAGATAAAACCTTCGGTTTCAACTTTTAACCCTGCACTACGTAGCCACTGATGTGTATGACGTTTGTCTGCATCAGCTTGTTTGATACGGGCAGAGTATTGTCCATGAAGCGGTTTATCTTGCCACTGTTTCTATATCTGGCCGGTTGCATTTGCTTTTGCTTTCTTTTTTAAGTATTTTTCAGTTTCAGTCGGTGTATTTTGCTTTACTTGTATTTCTATACCCATCTGAAACTCCATTTTGAACTTATTGGCTTCCTTTATTACGGAATAAAGTCGCTTACCACTTTCAGTTATCTTTGACACATATCATCTTCCAGTCTTCTGTAGTTTCCAGGTATCTTTGAAGGCCAATTGTTGTAGTTTTGTAGGACAGTTCTAGTTGAACTAATCCTCTGCCTCCTTCGGATCTGGGCACAGACGATCAACATCAGTTTTAGGATGATGCATGCGGTAGCAAGTGAGAAGCTTTCTCGTTTTGGCGTCCACTCACTTAATGTCAACTATGGTCTAAAGCTGTATTTTCACATTTATCTAATCCGAAGTTCATACCTATGTCGTCACTGAAACATTTTACAATATTGAGGAGACCCTTCAAATCACTGTCGCCTTTGGCGGAAAGTTTGAGATCATCCATGTAGGGTAGGTGATTGAATATTTTTTGTTTACTTTGTAACGATAGATACTGTTGTTTAGATCATGCTTAAGGGGGATTAACGCCAAACAAAACAAAATTAGCGACAGGGAATCTACTTGAAAGATTCCACGTTGGATATTCAGACGGTTGGAGATGGAAGTGCCTCTGATTTGATTTAAATATACTGTGGTTTTCCACGTTCCCATGCTGTGCTTAAAGAAAATTTACTACCACAGGGTAGACTATACATTTCCAAAGTCTTATGGATCTAAGAGTGTGGCACATTATCAAGGGCTTTACGGTAATCAGTCCAGGCTGCAATTTTCCAGTGTCATTTTGTTTATCAGTAGTTGATCTTTGCAACCATATGAACCTCTCCTGCATCCCTTCTGTTCCAGTGGAAGAATGCTGTTTGCTTCGAAAAAAGAGTAATTACAGTCCGTCGGGACAGACGTGATCAACTTATACGTAGTGGGGAGACATGTTATTGGCCTATAGTTTTTCGGAGCATCTGTTTCACTCATTTTTAGCATGTGATATGCAATACCTTCAGTGATCTATTCTGGTATTTCATTGGGATTATTTACAAGCATTGATATAGTTTTTGCATGAGTTTTTATCGATTGATCAGAGATCATAGAACCTTGTCATTTCCTGGTGTAATTATTGTAATTATTATTACTATTAGTGTATGTTATGTTCCTTCGTTGTATCTTGTAGAGGTGGGTTCAAACTATGGTCCTTAGGCCCTACAGGAGAATTGTCATTTAATTTATCGCACTTAGTATATGGGATGTTCCTAATAGGGCGATCTTCTGAGCAACTTGTATCTTGATGCTTGCGGAACATTGTAAGTAAAATTGTCCATTTCTTTTCTCTCGTAGCCCAGAGCTCCGATTACTATTGGTAGAGTTTCAGTCTTCGTTCCCAACATCCTGTTTATCTCGATATCCAGGTCCTTGTATTTGGACAATTTCTAGATAATTTTTATGAAGATGTTTCTCTCAAATGGTACGGCTATGTTAATAAGCATACACTTCCTGAATTTCTTTTATGATAAATCATTTCTGTTCGATTTTATTTCCTTGTCAATTTGAATTGGCATGTCCCAGGGGATAGTTACATGGTGAATTTGGGTAACAGTGTCTGGTTTGTACTCATACCATCTCTCAGTGGTTTGGATTTTATGCTTTTTGCATATCTTCCAGCAAACGTATTATTATTATTATTATTATTATTATTATTAATGCTCTTTTGACGTCTAGCTCCATAACGTTGGATTTTAAAATGAATTGATTAAAAAAGTACTAAAATAAATTTAGCAAATATAGATTTCGAAATGTGCTAACAAGAGATCTGTATTTCTTAAATAGGGTAAATGAACAGCTTTGTTGTGTTGAATTCCACTGACACAATGTTACACTCACTTGGCCGAAATACTGTACAGGTTCTTTCCTATTTACATTATTCGGACTATTGTCCTCGTCTTTGTCGCCATATTTATACACAACGTTTGTACGCTCCAGCTTTCTTCAGGTGGTTGGAATGTAGAACTGAACCCTTTATTTCGCTGCTCACTGGGGTAGACTGTTCTAGTTCCACGTGCCATGTTTAATGGATGTCAGTTATCAATTATCTCCTCTCTACAAGTTCTCCGCTGCCTTAACCAGGTATTGAACTCACACTCTTTGGGTCCTATCACTGTATCTAACTAATGCCATTATCCACTGTGCCATGCGTCCTACAACTGTGTATTAATTTGTGGGTATGTTAAAATTTTTTTACCAGTGCTCATATTGCAATTTTGCTGTTATCATTGCATGTTTTTACCAGAGCTGATAACGCATTTTTTGTTGCAATAGTACAAATAATGTAAATAGTGTATATAATACCTCATCTCAGAAATATAGACAGATACTGAAGGATTGGATAAATATGGCCACAAAGATGAGGACAATAGTCCGAATAATGTAAATAATGTACATAATACCTCATCTCAGAAATATAGACAGATACTGAAGCATCGGATAAATATGGCCACAAAGATGAGGACAATAGTACGAATAATGTAAATAGTGTACATAATACCTCATCTCAGAAATATAGACAGATATTGAAGGATCGGATAAATATGGCAACAAAGATGAGGACAATAGTCCGAATAATGTAAATAGTGTCCATAATACGTCATCTCAGAAATATAGATACTGAAGGTTCTTTCCTGCCTGAAAGCATATTTTCCTTAATAAAACCTTTAGTCTCTAGGCCAGTAAACATTCCTTTCCCTCTAAATAAACAAAAAACAAAAACAATGATTTCAGCTAATTACATATAAGGTTAATAGCAAGAAACTCACTCCTCCATAATTCTTTATTCATAAATCTTCTATGCGGCCTGTCACTTCAGAAAGTGTGCGATTATGACTCTACACTACCTTTCCTTTCTAAACCTTAGTATTTTGATCTTTTTACTATCTCTCCTAAACCCTTTACTGTCATTCAAATACACTAATTCTTTAGGTAGATTATGCGTTCTTTTTTCTGTCTCTCTTGCTTTCAATACATCCTGTGAGTGCCAAATCCCAATTCATTAATAAGGACTGGGGCTAATAAAACTAAATTAAGACCTCATTACGACATTTTATTAAATCATTGCTTTTATAAACTTATTAAACTACAATTTTTATTTTCGTATTTTTTTTTTATTCTTATTTTTCTTCTACGCACAAGTAGCATTTTTTAGTTATAATCTTGATAGGAGATTTCAACTCCTATAATAATCATTAAACAAGTCACGATCACGATTACCAGAGGCGGTTAAACGAAGCAGCAATTACTGTGTTTGCCCAAAGCATAAAAAAGGTTCGCTACTTAAAATATTCTGCCATTCAATTATTTTAACGAGAACATTCTTCCAACCGAAAATATTTGTCTTGATCTGACAAATCAGAATTATGACAACCATTTAAAATTATTTTTTTTTTAACCCTTGATTTCTCTTTTCTTTTAGCAAACTAAGCTTTTCCCTGTTTTATATCCGCATATTTGTATTGTTTATTTTTATTTTTTACCCTATGACAATGTACTCAGGTTTCAACATCTTAACCAAGACGGAATATCAAAATCATTTTCAGGGTGTGAGTAATCATGGCTGTCAACACCTCCCTGTCATGTATAGCCCTACTCTTGAGCGACTGTTTGGTTCAACTCTGTCTACGGACGGAGAGGAACCCGAAAGAGGCTACGCCGAAGGGCGAAGTCTCCTTCGAGGAGGTAAAACCGGCCCTGAACCCGTTTATACGGTTTCAAATGGGCTATTTTTTGGCCGAGCCTAATGGCTCGGAAATGCCCACGTTAAAATGGCCTTGTGCCACATGACGCCCTCCTGGTGGGACGACTAAATATAGTCATGTATAGCCCTAAACAATTGGTTCTCAATCCTTTATGGGGGGGCATGATCCTCTTAAGCATTTTAAAAATCCTGACCACCACCAAGTGACATAAAATTGTTATTATTCAAATAATGAACTCCTAATCGCGTGAAGGTAGCTTCAATGGTCATTAACTTAACTTTCCTTAAGAACTTGTGCCGGTTTCCTTCAGAACGTCGGTAATCATGGCTCTTCATAATTTCCTGTCCCTTGTAGCTCTTTTGTATCTGTGGTATCCCTCCTGAACCTGGTTCTGTCATCCATTTATTCAAAGACGCTAGTTAAGCTATGCGTTTCTTTCCACCGTCCCCTTCGCCTTCAGTTTGGCTTTTGAATATCAAATTTCTCAAGCTCCTTACCTCGTTATGTCCTTGAAAATTCAACTGTCTTTTCCCGATGTATTAATGACATTTTTGTTTCCATTTTCTCTAAAATTTTGTCGTTGCTCACACGTTCGGTCCATAGTATTCTCGGCATCCTTCTGGAGAACAACATTTCTGTTGCTTCAAGTTTCTTCTTCATCAGTGTAGTATTCAGAAGTAATAAAGATCTCTCTTCCACGCCTGTTGAGAATGTAATTGTCAACTGTAGATATAAGCAGTTAATTTTTTTCCACTTGTATTGATAAAGTGGAATCAAGCTTATCTTTAACTTTATTCAGGCTTTCTGTTTTCACTACAATCAGTGAGGAGATTGTCCAGCATTCACTGTTATATACGCTTTTCTTTGTTTCTTGCGAAATATTTCTGTTTGTTAATATTTTGCTTATGTATATGATCAGAACGAAACATATCCACCACAGTAATTATTCAGAAGCCGGTCTCTCTCTCTCTCTATATATATATATATATATATATATATATATATATATATATATATATATATATATAGTCACCTACAAACAGAATGCTCCACTGTATTGGCATCAGTCGGAGATTCTACCCCTAAGCCGTTGGATGAAGGTGAATTTAAGCGTATTTACTTTTAGATAAACACGCCGTGACTGAAAGAACTCGATTCGCTTTACCGAGGAGTCTTGCATTATTAGCAGTAATAGTCACTGTTTACAAACTCTCTCTCTCTTTCACACACACACACACACACACACACACACATATATATATATATATATATATATATATATATGCAAACACACACGCATATACAGATATGCCTACCTACCTACGTACCTCCTGGGGAACTTCCACATTATCAAGTTTATCTCGCTGAATAGTGAGTTCGATCCTCACTTGGTAATCCATACATACGTCTTTGTGCCGCATCTAAGCTACGCTCAGTAAATCCCTATATAATTCACACGCGTTTATCTTCTACTTTGTTTGTTTATAAAATTGTATATTTATAAACGCTTTGCCTCGATGGTCTCTGGAGAGTGTGGATCGAAACAAGTTACCCATTTTCTTTTATTATAAAAGGTCATCCCATAAGTTCTGTCTGAATTTTGAATAAAGAAAACAAGTGACCAAATGTTACATTAAATTACAGATTCAATTAACAATGTATTTTCCCTGATTATCTATGACTTCCTTCCGTCTATTAAAAAGCTTACTAATTCCATTACTGTAAAATTCTTTTGGCTTTGATTTGAAGAACTCACAAATGTCAGTTTTAACCTCTTCCTCTGTTACAAAAGCTGTTTCTTCCAAATGATTCTGTAAGCTACGAAACAAATGGTAGTCTGAAGGAGCATGATCGGGAGAATAAGGTGGATGGGGATTTTTCTTCCAACCAAGTTCTTCGATCGTTTGTGACGTGATTCTTGCTGTGTGAGGTCGCGCATTGGCCTGATGAAATATCACCTCTTTTCGATTCACTAGAGTAGATCATTTTTCCTCAAAGCTTGGTTCAAACGCTCTAATTGCTGACAGTATATTTGAGCATTAATTGTTGCATTATGTGGTAAGAATTCAAAGTGGATTATTCCTTGGCGATCCCACCAGATTGAAAGAAGAACATTTTGCCCATGAAGTTCCCTTCTCGGCTGTGGCTGGGGTCCTTCCACTTTATAAATCCACTGTCTACGACGCTTAACATTTCGATAAAAGATCCATTTTTTGTCGCCAGTCACAAGTCTATCCAAAAAAAGTGAAACAATTTGGCAAGAATGGAGAGAAGAGAAGATGTCAACTCGGGATTTGAGGTTGTTTTCAGACAATTCATGAGGCACCCATTTTCCAAGTTTAGGAACTTTTACAATATGTTGAAGATGACGATGAACAATTGTATGGTTTGAACTGAGAACCACTGTCAATTCCTCAACTGATAAAACAGGGTTTTCTTCAAGGACCGCTTCAAGAAGCTTTTCATCAAACTTAACTGGACGTCCGGTTCGATCTTCATCTTCAAGGGTGAAATCTCCACCTCTGAATTTTGCAAACCATCTTCTGCAAGTTCTTTCATTCACACATTCCTCCCCATAAACTGAGTGAATGTTTCTAGCCGCTTCGGCTGCTGAGTTTCCTTTCTTGAACTCATAAAGCATTATGTGCCTCAAATGATTCTTGGGTACTTCCATGTTAGCAAGGTTTTAATCAAACAAAATTTAATTTTTATTGTTCTCTGAAATAAAATTTGATCAATTCAAATGCATCTAAACATAAAAATAATGTTCAGCTCCATTAGACATTATAAAATACTATTTAAATTTCGTTCAAAAGTTAAAATTCGGACAAAACTTATGGGATGACCTGATATATATATATATATATATATATATATATATATATATATATATATATATATAGATAGATAGAGATAGATAGATTGCGTCTAGCATGAAACAGCCTGTCGCCTCTGAGTGTTGACTTCAATTTTCACTTTTATATTTATATTTACATACGCTCTATCTCTAATATTGAGCACTTTATACCATAAATATAGCATTCCTCAAAACTACATATATATATATATATATATATATATATATATATATAGTTGTTATGAAGAACTTGGTAATCCTTATGGGGAATCCCAAGGAGGATGAAATCCTGAGAGCTCAATGCAAATCTATATATGCATATATATATATATATATATATATATATATATATATATATATATATATATATATATATATATATAAATGATTATATAAATACTATATATAAATATATTGTGTATTTGGGCAGCAATCCTTCATTTTCACAAGTTTAATTAAAAGCTATCCACAAGGTACTGCGGTAATTTTTTTATTTAATTTTTCTAGAGTTCTTATAATTTTAGACTTCTCTGGAAATAAATTATGCAGAAATAGTCCAAAAGTTCTGTATGTCCGAGTGCTTTCGGCTATAATTTTAGCCGTTATCAAGGCTGATTTTATTTTCACTTTTAACTGAATGTATGGATCACACACACAGACACACACACATATATATATATATATATATATATATATATATATATATATATATATATATATATATATATATGTGTGTGTGTGTGTGTGTTATTCAGACTGTAGTAGAAATGTTCGTCTTTCAACCAGAATAGCCAAAGTACAGCCTAATAATCCTCTCCCTCCCCTTCTCGATTCTTTTATTTTTATTTTATTTCCTTTCAGTTGCAGCAGAGAATACTTGTTTTTATTTCTTTTCTCTTAAATATCTAATTTCCTTCTGGTTAGCCTCAGTGGCTAATATATATTGCAACAGAGTGCACGTTTCCCCTTTTCGTCTTTGGTAATTTGTTGGCTTGTTTACCTCAACGTACCTTTTCCACGCCTCCTCTCTCATTATTTTATCCATTTGGCTTTTTTTTTTTTTTTTTTTTTTTTTTGAGTACTTTTTTTTCTTTTCTTATAGTATGTTGCCGGAAGAACAGGTCAACGGGAGTAGAAAAGAAATTCTGAAATCTGGTTTTATGACTATAAAAATCGGATAAAATAAATTAACGTAGAGAATCAATAAAATTGATGAAATAAAATATCGTCTACCTGAAATTGAGGGCGGCAGTCTAGAAGCTTAGAGGTAAGGTAAATAAAATAAATAAAAGTGCCAGTTCGCGCCTTGCGGCGAATAAGATCTTTTTTTTTTTTTTTAAAAAAAAAAAGGTTCTGTGAGAAGACCTTCCAGTCGCCGGAAAGATTACAAACACTATCAAAAAAGATAATATTACAATTTCCCTTCTCAAAAAAAATTAAAATAAAAGGCATAACTTGAGAAAAATCGAGAATCACATCAACTCCGTTGTAAATTATGTCCGTTTCGTTTTCTTTTGTTTCTCACAACGATTTAAAAAATAGAAAACAATAAACAGAAAAAAATATATATATATATATATATATATATATATATATATATATATATATAAAATAGGTTGGTTAATAAAACAAGGAGAGACGAAAGGGTACCATTATAATTAGTACGATAAACATGTATTAAATATTAACCAGATGACAGAAGTTAAGCATTGAGAAAAAGGTTTTATGTTCGGAACTTTCGGACACACCCATGTCCTTCATCAACAGTCCGAGGAACAAAAAAGGAACAAAAAGAGAATTGTGAATTACGAGCCGTCAGCCGTTTTTGTAGATGGGCTATTTTCTAGTGGAGATCGTAATATTAACAAAAAAACAAATATCTCTCTTATTCCTCAAAAATTTTAAGAATAATCGTACATATCTGTGAAAACAACGTTACCGTTAGAGGACGCTATGTGATATAATTTAAAGCCTAATAAAAGAAAATGGGTACGTTTTCACACACACACACACACACACACACATATTGTTGTGGATTCTGAGATGAATGACAAACGCAAGAATTAAGGATAAGAAATTAAATGTATTTACACAATAATACAATGAGTAATGCTGTTAGTAAATCCAGGAACGCGGTTAGTCGTAATAATAATATATATAGATATAGTCTCGAAGTAGGACTTCCTTAGAGTCTACGTGCTTGTAACTGACTCCAACAAGCGGTTACCTCACACTATTACTCTACCTCCAACTCAATCACAATCTCTGCTCACTCTGTATATTCTGACTGACTCTGGGTATTTAACGGCACCAGTCCAAGTAACACTTTGGGCGAGTCCACTTATATAAAATAGGGGTGGACCCCATAACATAACACACATATATATATATATATATATATATATATATATATATATATATATATATATATATAATTTGGTTTCATTTACCGATTATTTCTTCTAATAGCCACGGCATTCTCTTCTTAATTAGAAAGAATAAAGGATCGCAAAGTTTGAGCCGCGCTCCCTTAATAACTGCCACCGGATTTATTTTTAAACCTTTGACGCTTGTAAATTTTCAATTCACATAGTGACGACAGTTTAGATTAATTTTTAAAGTTTGAGAGTTTCTAAATTGTGAATTTCGATACTGACAAATTTCAAGGATTGCTTATGAAATCTTACGGTTTTTTTTAATTTGTAATTTCAGTACTGATGATTTTGCGCGGGGGTGGTTTGAAACCATGATGGTTCTAAATTTTGAATTTGGATACTGACGAATTTTGGGGCTATTTTGAAAACTTTCTTTACCTACGTGTTTTGTCCACCAATAGAATTTTTCAATGTAAATGTAAAGATATTATTTGGCAAAATGTATTTTTAAACCGAAGTAAAATATCATTAGTCTTTCCAAATGTAAATATATTAGAACTCTTGTAAATATCTAACAGTGAAATCATCGTAACCTATGCCGGACGCCATGTCATTTAATTTAATGCCTAATAAAAGAAAGTGAGTATGTTTTACACAAACACACACACACACACACACATATATATATATATATATATATATATTATCTAAAAATAATTGTCGGATCTTGTCCACTTTATAATGTCTGACGTTATTTGTTTACATTTGGATACGCAGCGAGCAGATATGAATGTATGAGAGAAAATCATGGAGAATTGTGGTGTTAAAACAGTCAAATCGACCATGCTACCCGAAACGCTCCTCTGTGACTCAATCGGTAAAAGCACGTCAGGCTATATGACGGTTCCGTATAGGATACAGGTTCGATTCCTGTTGCAGGACGCATATTTTCTATGAAAAATTCTCGGACATTCAGGCAGGTAAATGTTGTTAATACAGAGCATTTACTTAAATATTTGTATCTATAAAAAGAACGTATAAACATAAAAAAAATTAGGTTTAATTACAATGGACAAATGCTCAGTATAAACATAAAACAATGTCTTTATATATATATATATATAAATATATATTATTACTTAAACAATATCAAGCATTTAAAATCATATAGGTAATAATTTTTATTTCATAAGAGTTTCAAACACTATGATATATATATGATAGTACAAGGGACAAAGGATTTTTGTGTTGCTTGTCTTTCATTGGTTGAGCATACTTCCTGTGCATCTGTCTTGTGAAATTCACTTCGAGGTCGTTTAATGTTTAGCAAGCATATGTTGCGGGCCGGTGTAAGCGTTGAGAGATAAACACTGAAACTCCTGAAATGCCCACAACAACATGATAGACACGGAGTATGAGTTCACCTAAAAAAATGTATTGAAACAACCAGAACTGATATAAACGTGTACAAACATATGATTATATATTAACAATAAAAGGTTACATATACAATAGAATATTGTTTGACTTGCTGAATAATGAACATGAATTTTTTTTTTAAGCATTACACCCTGAGCAAGGCAGGAAGCCACTAGGATGCAGGGAGTTGCAGAAGATTTGGAGCAAGAGCAGATAGGAGTGATAGAAGAAAGGATGAGGAGAGGGATAGTGGGTAGATCAAGGTAACTGGAGGTGTCGATTGACATTACATTTGAATAGTTGGAGATTATAGCTCTCAGGGAAACAGTAATTGGGAAGGGTGTTCCACAGGCGAGAGGTGCGAGGTATGAAGCTATTGGAGTAGAAGAGACGGCTACATTTAACAGTTTCTACAGTGTAAGGGTGGGAGCGGGATGCTAGCCTCGTAGGGCGCTTGAATTCATGGAGTCTGGGAACCAGCGAAAGCAGCTCATCGGCGTAATTACCATGAAAGTATTTGTAGAAAAGACAGAGAGAGGCGACGGCGCGTCTGTGAGAGAGTGACTGTAGACGAGACGCCAGATCAGGGCCAGTTATATTACATATCCGTCTTTGGATCTTGTCAAGAACTCCGAGGTAAACAGAAGGTGCCCCAGACCATATATGGCAGCAATAGAAAATATTTAAGCTAGTGAATTGTTTGCGTATGTGTAGTTTGGTATAGGAGAAAGTCCTAGAAAAAAATGAAGTGAAAGATGCGGACGTATGTATGTGTGTGTATTGTTCATGCGTGTCCCAAAAAGGGTACGAGTTCTTCCGCGAGAAATTTACATCTTGATATCAATACCGAAAAATGAGATAAATAGGGCGCGAAAAGATATCGCTGAGTATTTATAGACCAGAAAGCCACCTCTAGTAGCGGTTTCGAAATTTAGGAGGAGGTAACCTGACTCATGCCTTGCTCGGTCAGTTATGACTGAATAATGACTTCTGTACTCACTGGGTACCGCATTCTTTCGGCCTCGTGCTGTATCTAAGCTACGTTTCGAAAAGTATCATCAGTTTTTTCAAGCTGCGTTCGTGTGTATAAATGTATCATAATTCTAGTTTGTCTATGCGGGATTCGAACGATAATGTATACGCCCAAACTAGAAGTATGATGCACTTACACACGTTTTATGCACACAGACTTACTTGACAAGAAGGTTGTAGAGTCTGCCTAGTCAATGAAAAACAATCTACAAAAATATGAACAATACCAGAATTTTTCTTTTTCTTTTTCTCTCTTATATTTCAGTCTCGGGAAAAGCACATTACGGCAGTGGGAACCTAACTGAAAGTGACATCAACCAAGAAATAAAATACAGTGGAACCTCGGTTCACGAATTTAATTCGTTCTTGAAGCCCGTTCATAACCCGAAATGTTCGTAGACCGAAGTTATTTTTCAAAGATCAATCAATGTAAAATGGTCCTAAGTCCTGGTCCCAAGATGATTGCTTATTTAAACTTTAACAACAGTACTTTGTGCACAAGTTCATGCACAAAACTAATGAAAATCATTAAATCTAAGAAAGAAATAAACTCAATACTAAACAGATAAAATATAGACAAACATTTTAATTATACTGTACCTGTAATTAAGAAAGTTGATGGCGTAAGTAGAAGGGAGAATTAGAGAGATGTTATTGTTTGGAAACGGGAAGGAATGACATGATCGTCTCTTTAATTATAAGAATAGTACAGATTGTTGATTTTTATATATGATACTGAGTAGGAAGAAACAATATTATCATCATAGAGATAATATCATCAACAATATTTTCCCCTCAACTTTTCTTTTTCCTTTGCCAGTATCACTGCTAGCTTTCTTTGGAGCCATGACTGAGGACTAATGCTGAGAAAAAAAAAGCACAGTACAATAAAATTAGAAAAAAAAGCTCAGCACAACACACGAATGTATACAACATGGCGGTCGACTCAGAAATGATTACGTTCGGATTAACTCGGCTCGGAACGGCTCGGAACGGCTCGGTTCGGCTCGGTTCGGCAATGCTGTTCGAGAAGCGAAATTTTGTTCGATAACCGAGGCATTTTCATCTTGAATATTCTATTCGAAAACCGATTTGTTCGACATGGGAGACGATCGAGAATCGAGGTGTCACTGTATATCTGTTTATTCCTTATATAAGATAGATAATTATTAATCTTAAATATCCATAGCGAATTTATGGACCAGTATATTTCTCGACATCATAAAACTGAACGATGTCGGCTTACTGGCGAATTTATCTCGACGATCTCTGCATCTTGCAGAAATTTCGTGAACTTCCGATGGTTGAAGATTAAATAACAAACACCGATGTGTTTCAACATGATGTCGTCTACTTCACTGACGCCACAATTTTTCGGGAATATGGTTTCGTAATCGGTGACCCGAATACTAAAGTAAAAGCGCGAAATCAACCGATGTGCTTTCTTTAGAGTACTTTTCCTGAGGATATATCAAATTTCAAATTAACCAAACGCGGATTCCGACTCTGGTCTACTTACGTGAATGCGGACGATATGCTGTAGTGAACGCCGGCGTGCGTTTCTAAATGCAACGGAATGATTTAAATTTTTACAAGAATACCGAAGACTGTCATGTCGAATCTTACTAGTGATTATTTATGTTATAGCGGAACACAGCTATTCTATCGTTAATAGACTCTCCCACCTATAATAAGTAGGAGTAGTAAGAGTAACGAGGGAGTCAGTTGGTCGGTCAGTGAGAAATTCGGTGAGTCAGTCGATGTCGGACGACAGTCTTTCGAATACTAAAGTATCAGCGACCACAACTAGATTACTCTGCGTAATACCTATTATATCAAGTTCCTAACGTTTTGTACGTCGAATCTATTTTAGGACAGACCTAGTACAAATACAAGCCTCCACTGGGAAATCACTCCACAACAGTTTACTAAATATTAACTATTAGAAGACAGGATAGACGGTTATCAATAACAAATCAGTCCAAATTGTAATTGGGATGAAAATAGGGCAAATACGGAATAAAATCAATTTGGATAGCTTATATATTCGTATATAAGTCGACTTTATCTATAGTGTGATACCGGAATTCTTTTGTGAAAAACCTGTTTTTTGGGGTTTTTTTCATATAGCATGTGTATTATGTGACCCCTAGTTTCTGAACAATAGACATACTCTAGTCAAATAATCCTGTAGTGGGTAACGTTCTCGACACATTTTTCAGCAAATAAATGGCCTTCATTTTTTTATATATACAAAGCTACCCCAAAATGGAGGACAAAATAAACATTTAACGTAAAATATATGATACCAGGCGTTAGATGACTTTTTTCTGTTTTCCTTGATGACTGAGAACGGTAGCTACTTTACCATGTGTCTGCCGTTCTTCTTTATTTAAGTTTCTTCCGTTTCGTCGCTACATGAAGAAAAAAAAAACTCATCTATAATGTATGCCACTTAAAATCAACTTATATATTATACAAATGAAGATATAGATTTTAAAATAATTTCACCACAGGCAAGGCAATAAAGCAACTAAGATGCCAAAAATTATTGAGTATTAGAGAATATAAGAAAAAAGGTGCTATAAAGGAGAAAGGGCAATAAAAGAACAAGAAATAAGAAGACAAAATATATCGATTGACATCGCATTTAAATTTTTGAAGATCAAAATTAACTGGGAAGCAAGAAGCCAGATGATAGTTCCACAAGCAACAAGTGCGACAGAAGAAAATATTAGCATAGAACATATGGTTACATCTAGAAATTTCAACTATGAAGTGATGATGCCGTGCCTCCAATCTAATACGACGCCCAAATTCATAAAGTCTGTAGAGGAAAGTTCATCAGGACAATTACCATGAAAGTATTTAGAAAAAAGGCACAGAGAAGCTACGTTGCGGCGTTGAGAAAGTGACCGAAGACGAGATGACATTTTAGGACCAAAAACATTGCAGAGTGTTCTTTGCATTTTATCAAGAATCTCTAAATGCATAACAGGGGAACCAGATCAAATGTAGCAGCAATATTCAAAGCAATGACGAATGGTAGACTCATAGTAATAAAATTGTCAATGCGACAGATTGAACAAATGTTCCTAGCTGCAGACTTATTAACTGATTAAATAGAATATATCCACTTCATGTTAGCAGAAAACGTTAGCCCAACAAGACGCAATGAGTCATTCTTATGAAGCCATGGGAGGCAAAAAGCGTTCTCTCAGACGATGAAAAAAAGAGTAGTTTCTATTTGGATGTTACACTTGGCAAAACACTCCATGCCGACATTTAGCAAAAACTTTTTGGTTATTTTTTTTTCTTTTTAGATGAACTTGATTTGACTGAATACAGCGTAGATACTGAGACGAGAACTGAACAAACCGAAAAGGATTTGTAATTGAGACGAGAACTGATGACATCAGGATGGAGTAAATAGTTGTGTCATCAGCGTAGATACTGAGACGAGAACTGATGACATCAGGATGGAGTAAATAGTTGTGTCATCAGCGTAGATACTGAGACGAGAACTGATGACATCAGGATGGAGTAAATAGTTGTGTCATCAGCGTAGATACTGAGTTGAGAACTGATTAGATCAGGAAGGTCGTTTATAAAAATTAGAAACAACTTAGTTTCAAGGATGGAGCACTGCAGAAGACACCTGTATTAATGGGAAAAGATCTAAAATAATAGCCATTCAAGATTCAGATTAATAGGAAAGACTGAATGAGGTAGGAAATGAAGATAACGTTGACTCTAGACTTGAACAGGTTAAGATTGTAGTGATTAAAGAAACATCCTCTAGGGAGTCTGTTCCATAAGGCATTGGTTCGTGAGAATATACTGTTTGAGTGGAACTTATTTTTCGCCGATGTAATACGGAGAAGGTGTGGGTATTTGGTAATATGTAAGCATCATGAGGGGTCCTAGCTTTAAAGATCTGACCTGGTGGAACCATGGGATGCACTTCGTCCGAGCACTTTCCACTGTAGTAGCGACAGAGCAGTGAGAGATTCGCCACATCCTGCCTATGAGATAGAGAGGTTGGAATGTGTAAAAATAATTCGTTCAGAAATACCTTTCAACTTGTTAAGAAGACCAGCATACCAAACCCGGATCAATGACTTGGAAATATCCAAATCAACAGCCCAAGCTTCACCATTCTTATATAAACCTTGACAGACACTCTCAGCAATAACCTTTACAACATCATCCGTTGAACTAAAGAAGTAAAAGTCACATTGCTTATTTGAAAGAAGACCCTGCAAGGTGAGATGTTTAACCAATTCTTAGTTATTAGGTTGGTGCAAAAATAATGACGTAATAATGTCGTTTTTTTACGTATTTTTTAACGTCAAAAAACGACATTCTTTTCTAGTACTTTGCCAAAAGGAGGCTAAGAAGTTGATAATTAGAAGGATCAGGTGTTTTTTTCTGAATTCTTAAAGACTCAGGGTACAAAAAATGATTTCAAACAAGCAGAAAAGCAAGAAACAGCAAGGCATTAACTGTAGAGTTTAGAAAGAACAGGAGCCATTTCCAGAGCACATTTCTTAAAGACTATTGCAAAGATACCATCAGGTGACATACTTTGTGATGATACCTTTTAAGGATGATATCAGAAACCTTGAATGGTGTTATATGCATATCACTCATTACAGTCTCGGTTCTAAGTGGAAAGTCAGGTAAAGATACTCCAGATGAGTCAAGAGCAGAATTTGAATGAATTTACAAGCAAAACAAACTGCTTTATTAGAAAATGTTAATACCTCAAATTGAGTGAAGAGAGGAAGAATAGAAAACTTATATATATTTAAAACACTATAACAGACCGCAAGTATTCATGGGAACCAAACATATTAGATTCTATACGGTACCTCATCCTACCAGCAAACAAAGTCTTGGACACGTTAACAACTGTTTCGAGCAGCCACGAATACGTGTTTATTGTAATAGGAATTTCCACGCTATTAAACACTGAAAACAGATATCTGTGGGCGATATCTGCTGAATAGGACGGTGTCAACCAAGAAGATTGTGAATTCATCTAGTATTTGACATAATGTACAAAAAGCATCAATGCCAACTTTAACTCAGGAACCCTCTATGGCACAGTTCTTAGTAGGAAGGTTAAGAATATCAATTAAGGGGCGTTTTGAATAAAGTCACGATATCTCCATCAGTATGCTCGTTACAGAAAGAAGTCTTGCGAATAATAATACAGCATGATCCAAATTTCCAAAATGACAGAGTTGTGATGCTCGATAAGAGCTAGGAGAGGAGGTCAGAAAGAAACCAAGTAAAGAATGTTGATTAGATTTATTAGGGGCACTAATAGGGAAATACACCATTTGACTGAGGGACTGAGCAAGAAACAAAATGCTAAGTCTGAATACTAGCAATATCAGTAAAATTAAAATGCTTAAGTCATTTGATGTTAAGAATATTAAAATATCCAGACCCAAAAACATTCGCGAATGAATAGAGAGAGAGAGAGAGATAGAGAGAGAGAGAAAGTGAGTTCTATATTAGAAATTATGTTTACTATATTATACTCCTGTGAAGAAAGAGAGTGATAAAAGAATGAGAGATATTTAACAGTGTGCAATAACAAAAATCGAAAGTACATGAAAGAATCATCTGGGTTCTCAAGAGACAATTCCTTTGTAATTAAGAAAATTAGCCGAATATGAACATGCCTATGTATACTAGAATCTTTTCAGCAAAGAGGAAGATATACTGGAACGGCGATTTTCACTGGTACCAATAGAAAAATTTAAATTAGTTTCACAAAGTGGAAAGATATATGGAGACCGTTTCAATGAAATGATTCTACATGACAGAAATTAGAAAGGATGCCACGTATATTAGCGAAAGATTGGTGACTTTTTGTTTACTGGTTTGCATGTATTTCTTTTCATAGTATTTGTCATAAGAAAAGGCCAAAAGTTATCACTATATTCTATAGCAATACAAACTGGCCGGAAGGTGGCTAAGACTAAAGCATAATGTTCCCTCCACTTTGCCGGAAATACATGCACATACACCTACCCAAGCCCGTAATATCAATACAAATACTCCGTTATTATACGTTAGTTGATCAGAGCTGCCTCTCTAAGCCCTACCAGTGAGTTCGGTTTCCATACTACCAGTCGGAAGCAGCAACTAAAAAACTGCCAACTCAGTACCCTCATAACGAAATGATGCAGCCACTGATCAGTCAGATTACCAAAAAATCATGACACTTAAACCATTATCGCTATGGAAGAAAAACCCTGTAACCCATATCCTAAAAATAAAAAAAAAGGGATAAACCTCTACTCATGTTCAATAAACATGGAAAGATTGCTGGTCTGTTAGTAGACGAGCCTATCTACTCCTATTAATCTGTTCACAGCACAGAAGGCCTGGCGATTTCACCGAGACACCATGTCTAGGAAGGTTGCCGAATAAGGCTTTAGACCCTTTTCAGGCCAAGGGGAATTTTTAAAAATCTCTCTTAAGGTTATCCTAAGTATTGAAAGCAAATTATAAGGATACGGTAAAATTATACCTACAATCAGAAAGAAATGAAATTTATGGGATACATAAGAGGAAAAGAGGCTTAGAGAAATTAAAACTGACACGACATATAGAAGCCAAGATAAGCAGGTAACTGTATTTACTCTTCGGAGTCGGTTAAGTGAATGGGGACAATAAAGGATGAAAAAAGACACTAAAATATAGAAAGGTCGCCCAAGTTACGAATGATATATGTATATAATGGAGAGAAAATGCGCGAAGCTTCAAATAACAGCATATATACAATCGTAATGAAATTCAACCCCCACAGAACATATATAGGACAGGAGAAGCGTGGATGGAAATAGCGCGTTACTTAAACTAGTTTATCTGAATTGATGACAGAGGAGGGACAAAAATGTCAAGAGCCTTATGCTATAGACCAGGGGTCGGCAACTCATTCGACTCCGCGGGCCGGATCGTGTTATAATGACGGGTCGCGGGCCGGACGAAGGCTATTAATGAAAAATTAAGGAAAATTACATATGCAGACCCCTGTCAACCTAAATATTTAAAACCATAATGAAAATAAACATTGAGAAATCAGAAAAACAAAAGAAAATCTAAAATTAAAAAACACCTAACAAAAATTACTTGTCTTCAAGGAACGACAAAATACTTCAAAGTGAAAAAAATCAACTGAAGCGAAATGGATGAAATTATGACGTGTAGGTTTGAAACTGTTATTGAAAATTGTTCCACAACGAACCACACACACACACACATCAAACAAAAACGAAGCACATATACCCATACATACGAGTACAAATAGTTGCAAACATATACACTTACGTACGTACACATGCGGTATCATCCACACATCCATGAGGCATATATGTATAATGCGCGTATGTTTAACTGTCTTTAGATTTCTGCTACCACGCATATCAGTCCCTCCCTGGCGTCTTTCACTTTATCGTTCCTTTCGCTTCTGTTATCTTTTAATGTAGCCAAGAGTCATAATAAATATGTATCCATTATTTGACAGTAAACGTAGCTAACGCAACTTGGTAAAATAAGTCTCATGAAAGATAAATTGCAGATAGTCTAATATTTTTAGTGCACTGAGATGTGTAGACATTCTATGGAAAATGACATATAACAAATTTCATTTGAAGGTCGTCTCTCATGTTAAAAATAGAGTCATTGGTAATCAGGCTCGCGGGCCGGTCAAAATGCCTTCGCGGGCCCGATCCGCAGGTTGCCGAGCCTTGCTACTGGATCAGATCTCTTTCAGTTCATGACTGACGAAGCAGAAGATTTTCCCGCCGTGGGTGGACATTTCTTTCTGCGGATGACCGATTATCAACCAAAGCTATATGACTCACTCTCTGCTGTTATTCAAGCCATAGCTGGATAGTAGGGATAAGAGACGAGTTCATGCCTTTCCCAAGGGTATTTGCGCGTTAGTGAATATAACGAACCCGACTGGAATCCAAACACGGCTCTCCATTAATGTTTAAAGGCTCGTCCGCGCCTTTAAACATAACACCACTCGCACATCCATGGTTACAGCCCCTGGTATTTCCAGCCAGTTACCCATGTAAGTACTAACCAGTGATATGGCCGTAAGACGCCGGTAGGGAAGTCTTGAAGAAAACGTAAACAACGTTTGTCTATATATCCATACGCTTGTACTTATGTATGCTTTTTATGATGCTTGGTATCACGGATATTGAAAAGGAAACACGCAGAGACAGACATAGGGGATAAAAAATAATATATATATATATATATATATATATATATATATATATATATATATATAATTGTTGGTTATTGGAACTCATTCCGTATACACCAATTATATACTTGTGTATAGATAGATAGATAGATAGATAGATAGATAGATAATGATAAAACAGACAGAAAAAGACGGAGACGTAGAGAGGGATAAAACAGAAAGAAACAGAGACATAGTGAGTAATAAAACTGAGCGGGGGTGGGGAGAGAGAAAAAACATAGATAGTGATAAAACAGAGTGAGGAGCAAAGAGAAGAAAAATCAAACGGAAAGAGAGAGTTATATAGAGTTATAAAACACACATAAAGAGAGAGATTAATGCAACAGAAAGAGAGAGTGGCAGAGAGTGTAATAAAGCAGAAAGCGAGAGAGACATAAAGAGTGATAAAACATACAAAGAGAGAGAGTGAGAAAACCTAAAGAGAGAAGAATAGAGAGTGATAAAACAGATTGAAAGTGAGGCAGAGACACGGAGTAATAAAACAGAAAGACAGAGACATAAAGATTAATAAAAAAAGAAAGAGAGAGAGAGAGAGAGAGAGAGAGAGAGAGAGAGAGATGAGTGCGACATAGAAGAATGGTAAAGGGGAGAAAATTATTTACGAAAGAGAAGACATTGTGGAGAGCAATGATTTGCTATTCCTGAAAGGATTTGGCATATAAAAGAAGAAAAAAAATCTCCCATTTTATAATTATTTTTTATTTTTTCCAATGTTTTTTAATGAAAATCAATAGAGACAGTTGACGAAGTCTTCAATAAAAAACGTAAATTTTGTTCTTTTATTTATGATATAAAATCTCTCGCTTTGTACACGAAGAAATATGGTAATTATGGATTTCAAATTCCATTTTGTTTTTCAGATTGACAACCGGATAAAATATCAGTTTTTCGTACAAACCGTTCTTTCTTTTCAATATTACTTACCAAAATTTATGCCATTTCATTGAATACGAAATTGATTTTTTCCTCATAAAATGCAAAATGGACACAAATATTTCCAATGCAATTTTTATCGAGTTCTACGGAAATCTTGGAACTGTCTTTCAAGCATCAGTCATTTAAGTGCCATATGGGATACATGCTTGGGCGATTAAGTCTGTTTGGATTCAATAAGTAGAGGAATTTCCTTCAGTAGGTTGCCATTTCATTTTGCGGTAAACTGGTCACCAAACAAGACTATAGGACAAAGGCTTGGAGAGGCAAGAGATATATTCATGCTTTTCCCAAGGTGAATATAACGAACCCGACTGGAATTCGAACTGGGCTCTCCGTTTTCTCATTCCGGGTGGATATTCGCACTGTACATCAGCTTTCAGGTATACTTAATTATTGTTTTTGCAATCAGTCGTTGTCTGTCATTTTTTATCAAGTTTATCAAGCTCTTTATTGCTTGTACAATCAATCACCTGTAGCAAATCGCATACAGACCTGAGGGAAAAAAAGCTTCATCATAGATTTAGTTCTACCATTGATATCTGGAATCAAGACTACTCCGTTTAGATCCCCATCGACAGAGGTAACTCCTAACAAAAAAAAAGGACAACTTATCTACTATACTAGTGTCTACCTTTTTGGTTTCCGTAAAAACGAAAAGTTATATTTTTTTAACTACAATGCAAACCAAGCTGATGTCTACCTTTTCGGCTCTCGTGAAAACCAAATTTGTGTCTACCTTTTTGATTCTTGTGCCGAACAAAACTGTCTACTTTATAATTCCCAGATGTGTCTACCTTTTTGATTTTTTTTGCAAAACAAAACTGTGTATCAGTGTCTATATTTCTGTATTTCATGCAAACGAAACCAATGTCTACCGTTTCGCCTTTCATGCAAAACAATCAATATGTCAACATTTTTACTCTTGCGCAAAATACACCTTATGTCTACTTTTTTTTTTATCTATTCAAAACAAATTTTACGTCTGCCTTTCCTACTCTCATACAAACATAACCTGTGTCTACATTTTTTACTCACGTGCAAAGCAAATCTTATACTTACCTTTTTGACGGTTATTCATGTAACAAATTCATGACGGTCGTCTTCGAGTATAGAATCCAGAGGTTGGCAGTGAATATTTCGTAGACAGTAGGAAATCGTAGTTCAGGTTCGCAGTGAATATCGTAGCAAAGTAGCAGAGCGTAGTTCTTCCGTCTGTCATGTTCACCTGACAAGTTGGCTCTGGTCATTCCGGTAGAGTAAACAAAGATGGCCGCCTTTATACACGACGGATACAATGTTCTGCGGCTTCTGATTGGCCAACCTTCTATTGGTAGACTATAAAGGGAATTAAGTCATTTGGACTAACTCACTAGTTACCTATATATATATATATATATATATATATACAAAAAACTGTAACAATTCAAACCAAACTTGTGTTTTTTATTCCTGTCTATATTTTTGACGTTCATATAAAAAGAAAGAAAATAAAAATGTTTGCCTAACTTTCTGCATATGACGCAAACAATTTAATATCTTTTTTACTTCGTGAAAACTAAGCCTCTATCTTATCTGGCACATGCCAGGTAGCGTTTATCAGCTTTCAGTTACGTCTGTCGTCGAGCAGAGTGCGACTCTGTTGTGTCTCTGTCTGCAGACAGAGACGCTACTGAGGAAAATATATGAGGTGCCCACTTATGGGCGACAGCTATCTGAGGCTTCAGTCCACATTGCACTAAAGATTGGGAATCGGTAGTCATACCGACACCAGAACAACCAACGGTTGCAGGAGCTGGGTAAATATTTTCCTTGGCTTGGATATACGTTCTCCGGTCCCCCACGTTAAACCCGACCATATGTCATATCCCGTCCCAGTAGGGAGATCAGGGCAAATATCTATTATGCTGACCGTTTCTCGGAGAGATCGCATAATCTGGCGTGACGAACTGTTTGAACAAAGCTAGTACTCTCAAACCCTCGGCCACGATAACTTGTGACTTCAGGTTAGCACGACCACCGACGGCTTCTGAATAGTTCCATCCCACCAAGTTCGACCACATGACTGGTCAATCCGTAGTATGATTTTCAGGCCGTTTGTTCAATACCCACTGAGCCAGCCTGCTGCTACTGTACTTACTTGGCAAACCAAACTTGTGTCTATATTTATGTCTGTATATCTGACGCTCATATAAAAAAAAGAAAACGTTTGCCTAACTTTCTGAATCTGACGCAAACAATTTAATATCTTTTTGTACTTCGTGAAAACAAAGCATCTATCTTATCTGGCACATGTCAGGTATGGTTTATCATCTCTCCGTTGCGTTTGTCTTTGGGTAGAGTGCAACTCCGTTGTAGCTCTGTTCGCAGAGAGAGACGCGTCTGGGGAAAATAAATACTTTGAGGTGCGCAGTTTCGGGGAACAGCTGTTCGAGGCTCCAGTTCCCATTACACTAAAGAGTAGGAATCGGTAGTCATACCGATACAAGCACAACCGACGGTTGCTGGAGCTAGGTAATAATTTTCCTTAGCCTGACCATGTGTCATATCCCGTCCCAGTAGGGAGATCAGGGCAAATACTTATTATGCTGACCGTTTCTGGGAGAGAGCGCATAATCTGGCGTGACAAACAGTTTGAACAAAGCTATATTTAGTTATCCCCCCACATGTGATCGAATGTGACACAAGGCCGAGTTTAATGTGTCCCGGCCAAAAATATAGCCTTCAAACCCGCCTAGGCGGCTTCGAGGCCTGTCAACC
Organism: Acanthosepion pharaonis; assembly: GCA_903632075.3. NCBI lineage: Eukaryota > Metazoa > Mollusca > Cephalopoda > Sepiida > Sepiidae > Acanthosepion > Acanthosepion pharaonis. The sequence goes on from CAHIKZ030004911.1 coordinate 2,578,936, forward strand.
TCCCCGAACGAAACCTTGCCCTTCGGCAAAGCTTCGTCCGGGTTCCTCCCTGCTAATGCAGAGAGTTTGACAGACGGCGGTTGCTGTAAGTTTGATACAGCTATGGTACAGTTTGAACAAAGCTAGTAGCCTCAAACCCTCGGCCACGATAACTTGTGACTTCAGGTTAGCACGACCACCGACGGCTTCTGAATAGTTCCATTCCACCAAGTTCGACCACATGACTTTGCTCAACCCGTGGTATGATTTTCACACAGTAAATTTGAGTTTTTTCAATATCCACAGAGCCAGTTTAATGCTATTGTACTTACCCGGCAAACCAAACTTGTGTCTATATTCGTGTCTATATTTCTGACTCTCTTATAAACCAAACCTTTGCCTACCTTTCTGTATCTCACGCAAGCAATTTAATGTCTATCTTTTTTACTTCGTGAAAAACAAACTTCTATCTTTTTCGACTCCCGTGGTAGCCAAATCTAATCCTATCTTTTTACAACTCGTGAAAACAAAACCTGAGTCTAAATTTTTGACTATCTTGCAAATCGGACATCGATCTACTTTTTTGATTCTAACGCAAATCGGACCTGTGTCTACCTTTTTGAGTGTCGTTTAAGCAAAACCTATGTCTACCTTTTTGACTCCGAATCAAGACAAAACTATCCCTGTACTTTTAACTCTCGGGCAAACCAAACTTATATCTGCCTTTTTGTTCTATTTTCATACAAACGAAAACTATCTTCCTTTTTATTATCTGACAGAATTCAGCTTTAAATATCTTGAAAAATTAGATAATATGTAAAATAGGGTAGATAAAGATATATTGATTGATTTCTTTTGTACATTTTGAGGGCTATTTAACTCGCAAACAGAGACACAGCGTTAAGATCTGTCCTAAAATAGATACAAAGGAGAGATGAAATATAGTTTATCCGCTCGTGGGCAGGTACTAGATTTTGATCTTAGTCGGTATTATAAGGGTATTAAAAGTTATTGGTCGCGTATAGCGCATCAAAAAATATTGTAAGCAAATCACATAGTAGTGCAAATATATTAAATATATACATAAGAATATAGCATATTAAAACAAATCTAAATATAATGTAGTTTTAAAGAAGTCAAAATGCAAACTGAAAGAAAATGAGTAAAAGTAACAAATAAATTACGTATATATGTCATTAAGTTTTATAACTTTCAAGATTTTATACTGATAGATTTTTTTCCTGAAAAAAATATTTACACAGACACAAAAAAGAAAGAGAAAACAATTGATTCACTGTGACCTGCTTGACAATTTTTAACCTCAGAATCTATCTTCAGTCAGTTATGTGCTATGTGTGATACAGGCTTAGGCGATCATGTATCTTTCGATACATGACTGACTTTTTTTTCCCACAGTAGGTTGCCATTTCTTTATGCGGTAGACTATTTGCCATCCAAGTCTATAGAATCCGGTTCCTCCTGCTATTTACCCATAGCTGTGGGGAGAAGAAGAGGATTCATACCTTTCCCCAGGGTATTAGCACGTAAGTGAATCTAATGGATTCGACTTGAATTCGAACTTGGCTCTCCAATTTCTCAATCCGAACAACTATCCATTACTCCACCGTAATAGATGTGTAGTCTATCATTCGTTCGTGGATTGAATATTAGATAATTCTTGATTAAACCCAAAGAGGAATCTGCAGTGTTATTGGTTCTGACCTGGCATCTCGGCTTCAGTCCTTTTCCCAACGTAACGTAGCTTCCCTGTGACTTTTCTATAAATATTTTCATGGTAGTGATACATTTCTCGTTCGTGCGTAGATTTTACGAATTTAAGTGTAGTACTGGATTGGCGGAAAGGTTTCATCCTTTTACAGTTGAAATTGCTATACGTAACCGTAAGTTCTATGCTAGCAGTTTCTTCTTTGCACTTCTAGCTTGTTGATCTCACTTCCGGCTTCTTGCCTTGCAGTCAACGTTGATCTCCAAAAATTTAAATGAAATGCCAATCATTATCTTCTTTCTTCTTAATTAATGTTCATTTATTGTGCTCTCTCCTTAATATTTTTTTTCCTCAGTCACGCAGACATTTGAATACCAAGTGTCATTTGATCTCGTTTCCTTAAAAGTTTGTTTAAAATGAATGCAAATCATATTTTGATATAATAATCTATTTTCACTCGAATTTACCAGAGTTCTGAATGCAACATAGTGAAAGGTTGTCTGTAAGAAAATATAGAAATATAAGAAGAGCGAAATGTCAGTTGCGATTTTAGATTCTTTTTTTTCTTTCTGCGTTTATGACGAAAAGAATATTTGTTTCGTCGAGTAAGCTGTTATGTGAATAACTTTATTCAATTATACTCTCTTTTTTATTCTTTATTTTTTTTCTTGTCACTTTCTCAAACTATACCGAGAATTAACGTCAAATTTCATATTAACAAAGACAAACCCTTTTTCTTTCTGACACCTGGAAAACAAATGCGTTTATAGATTGATTCTAAGTTTTGGCTACTTTGAAGATGTCTCGAATGAAAGGTCAACATTAATGCAAAAGAAACTCCGACGACAGACATTAGCTTGTAAATCAAGAAGTACCAACGTTTGTCCGTTACACGTCATTTATTAAGTGTTGCAAATTCGCACAATATGGATAATTGATAATATTAAACATCAAACCAATTAGCGACTTTTTTACTAGTATTTTTACCAGTATTTTTTACCAGTATTTTTACCAGTATCTTTACCAGTATTTTTTACTAGTATTTTTAAAACCCTTTGAGCCCTGTGTTCCTCACCAATTTCAACCCTTCTGCCTGAACTCCCGAGTCAAAATTCTCAAATAATTGGTATGTAACGTTTCACGGTAGATATAAAAATAGTTACACCGGTAGCTGAGCATTACGTCATTTTGTTTAACCACCGTCCTACCGGTAGCATTTGAGCACTGTTACCGTCACGTCATTTTCTCTACCACTGTTCAACCGGTGACTGGGTTCATTACGTCATTTTCTCATTTTGGCTCTACCACTGTTCAACCGGTGGCAGGGCATTATGTCATTTTCTCTACCACTGTTCAACCGGTGGCTGAGCATTACGTCATTTTTCTCTACCACTGTTCAACCGGTGGCTGAGCATTACGTCATTTTTCTCTACCACTGTTCAACCGGTGGCTGAGCATTACGTCATTTTTCTCTACCACTGTTCAACCGGTGGCAGGGCATTACGTCATTTTTCTCTACCACTGTTCAACCGGTGACTGGGCATTACGTCATTTTTCTCTACCACTGTTCAACCGGTGGCAGGGCATTACGTCATTTTTCTCTACCACTGTTCAACCGATGACTGGGCATTACGTCATTTTTCTCTACCACTGTTCAACAAGTGGCTGGGCATTACGTCATTTTTCTCTACCACTGTTCAACCGATGACTGGGCATTACGTCATTTTTCTCTGCCACTGTTCAACCGGGGGCTGAGCATTACGTCATTTTTCTCTTCCACTAAATATTACTTAATTAAATTTTGTGCATTAAATCCAGTTTGTTTGAGAAGTCAATATTTTCAAAATGACCTTATATAATTTTGACAAAAGTAAATAAGAAAAAAGGTCTTTTTAAAGTTCTATTAATAAAATATAAAACTTGTAAAGTACCTTCCCAATTTATTGCCTGAAACATTTATAGGGTGGGAGAATCCGACTACACAGTAGCCAATAAAATACAATAATCCTTGTTTACATAAAGAAATACGTAAAAGAAATACATATAGACTAGACTCGACATAAAAGAGAAGCATGCACACATGCATACACACACACAAAGTGTGAAAGGAAAAACAAAGCTCAAACAATTTTAAAAAATATATATTTCAAGTAAAATGCCAACTACTATCTAACAATTCTTATAACCCCGAGGCTATCACCCCAAAGAATATTTCGCCAGGTCACTTTAAAGAATTTAAATCTTATATCAGTTGACCCTAAATTTGTTATCTTGTTGGGTCTGTTTCGCAATGATATCTTGAAAATCTAGTCCCAAAATGAATCATACTTTATTTTGATCTAGATATTATGACCTGATTCAATCACTTTCCCACCGCCATGACTTATCATCCAGGCGTCTTCTCTAAAAATATTTTCAGGTTAATTGTTCTGATGAGCTTTCGTCTTTGGCACCTTGACTTTATGAATTAAAGCACAGTAGCAGACTTGCAGGTGGATCTCATCATTTTACTGTTGACGTTGCTAGACGCAACCGTAAGTTCTATGCTAACAGTTTCTTCTTTCGTACTTCTCGTTTGTGCGTGTCTCTTCCGGTTCATTAATTCAAAGTAAATACTGATCTTCAAAAATTAAAATGCAATGTCGATCGTTATCTTCTGTCATCTTAATTCCTCTTCTTTGTTATCCTCTCTTCTTTATAGAATTTTTCATATTCTCTAGCACTCAGTAACCCCTTGCGTCTTAGTGGCTTTATTGGTTTGCTTGGGGTGAAATGACTAAAATAAAAAGATACCTAGTATATAAAAAACACTCATTATTATGCCAGTTTTATCGGGCATTAAAAATTTTAAATATTTAAAAATAAATAACTATCATTTTTTTTATGTTAAATGTAATTGAAAATGGCTGTATGGTTTTTCATATAATTCATTTTTGCTTTTCGATGTTTTCCATTTTTAATTTTTGAGACAACATACTGTATTCCATTGTTTAACCTTATATAAGAATGAAAGAAGAATATCGTCTTAATAAATTCCAGTCGAATCAGTATAGAATAAGTTTCACTAAGATAAACATGCACTGAAAGTACGCTGATCACACAAGTCTCGAAGCTCAAACTAAGACTAGGCTCAATCATCGTAAAAACAATAGCAGCTAATAGGGAGAATAACAGATCTATTCCTAGTCAACTAATTTTAAATCCAACAGACATTAACGACATTAATGCAAAAAAAAAAATAAATAAAATAACTCACTCTTGATTGACTGATTTGTTTTTTAAGCGTATCAACATTTTCAGGATAATATAAACTGAATCATATTTATTTATCATTGTAATAATAATGCTTTTTTTGCAAGCGAATTAACATTATTCTTTCATTCGGACCTAAAGACGCCAACTTAGCATACGAAAGCGTTGTCATTAAAAAAATATTCCACTTGTCTACTTTCTCCATATCTTTTATTCTATGCGGTAAGAAGCCATCTGAGTTGAACGTCGTACTTACCAGTGGAATATGAAAGGAATGAGGGTGATTCGACCCTGTGTATATGGTATGGCAAGTCCAAGCTGATGGTTTTATCGTTCGATTGACGTTCCTCCCAGGTTTTTTAAGCAGGAGTTGAGTTTTATACCATGTTTCCGGTATAAGATTAAGTTTCCGGTTGCTTCCAAAGTCGTTTTTCTTCTTCTCCTCCTCTTCCGGTAGAACTTGCATCTTGATGGCATAATCACCACGCTTAGGGTTGTACTTTGTAATCCTCTACCTCGAGTAGCTCTTAGACCATGTACAGGTTGAACATCATTGTAAAGCTAACTGAGGCTTATCTTAACTATTTCCTTTGAAATAGCAATGCGTAGCGATAGGATTGTGTCGTTTTTCTTCTGCGGCTTTTAAGAAATACTGTCAAAAATAATCGATCCACTTTATATTTACACAACACTTAGTTTATACATTTTTAATTTGTAAATGATTCCATTCGTTATACGGCTGAGTTAAATTGCCGTCGCTTATTCACGATGAATACGTTCCTCGATGGTGAACACATGACGAATATTCGCTGTTTTCGTGTCGACGCCATTCTTTAAGTAATTCAATTTTCTTATTATATACGCTTAACATGCGCTAATCGCATTATACCAAAATCTTGCTAATGTATTTTACGTCTATTATCTCGTCTGATTTCTAAAATTAATAAGCATTTATTCCGGTCACGGACGGTGGAGACAGCACGGCACCAGCCATTCGGTCAGCTTTTTATTGTTCTATTCTCTTGGAATTGGTTAAAATAAAAACGTAGTTAAGCTGACATATTTGCGGTTAGCATCGGCAATTTGTGGATGCGCTGAAAATAGTGAATGGAATATTTTTATAATTAAGGTAATGCAAAAAAAAAAAAAAGGATTCATATGTAGAATTAAGGAAAAATGTCCTCTTAAAAGAGAAAAAAAAAGAATTGATTAAAAACCAATGGATTATTTATGGTCAAGAAAAAAGAAAGAAAGAAAAAAAGAGAGAAAGAGAAAGAGTGAGAGAGAGAGAGAGAGACAGAGAGAGAAACAGTGAGAGAGAGAAAACAGAGAGAGAGAGACAAAAAGAGACAGTGAAACAGAGACAGACAGAGAGAGAGAAATAGAGAGACGGACAGATAGAGACCAACAGTGTGAGACAGACAGAGAGACAGAGATAGAGACAGAGAGAAAACAGAGATATACAGAGACAGACAGACAAACAGAGACATACAGAGGAAGAGAGACGGACAGAGAGAGACAAACTGCGTGAGACAGAGAGATAAACAGAGACAGAGAGAGAGAGAGAAATAGAGACGGACAGAGAGAAACCAACAGTGTGAGACAGACAGATAGACAGAGATAGACAGAGAAAGAGAGACGGACATAGAGAGAAAAACTACGTGAGACAGAGAGAGAAGCAGAGACAGACAGAGAGAGACAGTGATAGAGATACGAACAGAGAGATACAGAGAGAGACAGTAAGAGAGATACAGACAGAGAGAGACAGAGAGAGAGAGAGACATAGACAAACAGACAGAGAAAGAGAGAGTAAAAACGACGTAAAATAAAGTAAGGGGTTGAGGGGGAGAAAAAAGAGAATGAAAAAATATGGGAGGAGAAGGAAAGAGAAAAAAGAAAGAAAGAAAGAAAGAAGTTGAAATGAATGATTGATTTTTCCACGGCCTACCAACATTTTGCAGGTTATTTAAAGCCAGTAAATAGTTTCAGACTGTAAGAATGTTTTGGGAGATTATAATCACTTACTGATAGAAATAGTGCGACACTGAAATCTAAAGACGCACTGGGATCGCCAAAGTTGCATTCCAAAAGCTAAGCAGCGTATTAAGAAACAGGAAAATATCGCTAGAAACAAAGAAAAGACTACTAAAACGTTATGTGACATCTGTCCTTCTATATGGCAGTGAATGTTGAATAATCTCCTCAAAGTCGAAGAAGAGACTTGAAGCAACAGAAATGTGGTTCTACAGGAAGATGCTGAGGATAACACGATCCTAACATTTGAGCAACGACGAAATTTTAGAGAAAATGGAGACAAAAAGGAAACGTATACTTAACATCAAAATGTTGAAATTTGTAGGGCAAATATTGAGGAAAGAGGCCTTGACAAATCTGATACTCACAGGAAGGCAAGAGGGAAAGAGGAAAATAATCCAAAACATACTAGGCTTGAGTAAATGGATAGTGGAACAGGGTTTAAGAGAGATAACAAAAAGACTAAATTTATCAAGGGCTACGAAGGACAGGAAAATTGTGGAGAGTCATAACCGCCTACGTCCTGAAAGAGCAAGGCACATAGGAAAGAAGAAAAATTAACCCGGGTGATATAGGTGGGGGTCATACCTTTCCCAAATGTACATTGGTAAGTGAATATAACGAAAGGAACACAAATTTGAACTCGGCACTCCAATTCCGCCGTCCTAGGTATGACGATAAACTACATCCGCGTCCAGGGTAAGACGATAAAGTACGTCCAACAGTAAGGCCACTGATCAAGAGGTTTTGAGGAGCATGGAACCACCTCTTAATTGCTGGTGTTCCCAGGTCCACCCTGACCTGGGGTAGTAGCACTTGTTAGTGTCCCAACTATGGGCTAATAGTTAACCCAGAAACTGAGGTAAAAAGCATTATACAAGTGTAAAAATAGGTTTTAATACCAGAAATACTTTGTAAAAAATTATTACCAGAAATAAATTTTTGAGGAAAAAAACAAACTATTACCAGCAATATATTTTTGAAAGAAAATATTACCAGCAATATGTTTTTGAAAAAAAATATTATCAGCAATATATTTTTTTAAAATAATATTACCAGCTATACATTTTTGAGGAAAAAAATATCAGAAGAAATAGATCATTGACAAAACTAAATATTACTAGGGAAAAAAAGTTGTCGGCATTAAATAACCCATTGAGGTTGATAAACCGTAAAACACAACAAACCAAACGAAACCCAAAGAAAAGAATATTAGATGAAGATAGAAAGAAAAGAGATAAAAAGAGAGGAGACAGCAATATGGGAGAAAAGTGGATCGAAAAGCGAGTGAATTGTAGATGAAGATAAAAAGAGAAATCAAAGGAGAGAAGAGACAGACGATAAGGGTGAGTGCGAATCGAATAAAGAAAATGAGAAAAAAGATAAAAAGAAGAGAAACAGAAAAACAGTAGGATTGAAAAATAAGAAAGAAAATTGTATCAAAAACAGAGAAAATTCAAAAAGGAAAAACAGTTTGAAACAAGAAATATGGAAAACTGACAGGAAAAAAGAAAGAGTTATAGAAGCGTAGATCGGTAGAGAGGAGACAGAAAGTAATATATCATGAGGCAATG